>NW_019059610.1:796572-858720 GCF_000696155.1 Zootermopsis nevadensis
CTCTGGGGCCCACCCAGCCTCCTCTACAATGGGTACCGGGGTTCTTTCCCGGGGGTAAAGCCGGCCGGGGCGTGATGCTGACCACTCACCCCCATCTAGTGCCGAGGTCAAGGAAGGGAGGAGCTATACCTCCTCTCACCCCAAACGCCTACATGGCGTATAGTGGGACAAACTTTACTTTTACTTTTAACAATGACATAATAAAAAGTTGACTTGTAAGAAAAGTCACGATTATTATGATTTGTGTGATTCATTAAGAAAAAGAGCTTCCGTTATACCACATAAGGATCTTACTAATTAACGCAATAAAATGTTCGATGTTCTTATTACGTAATTAGTTTATTAATGAACCGAATTTTGCTGCATAATATTTATAATGCAATTCCTAAGATATTTGTTTTAATTAGTACGTACATACTCACTCATGTAATTAACATTGTAGCTAATAATAATGTTCTTCTGCGTTTTGTTGCAGTATTGACTGGTCGGCAGATGACAACGTTTCACCGCCGTCGAAATCTCAACATTGTTAACTGTCGCTAAGGAAAACTTCTTCTCGCCCTTACTTTATGTCGTCTTAACTTCACGAAAAGTAAACTAATTTTGTAAAAAAATACTTCAAAAGTGTAATTATCTGCTAACACAACATTTAAATACAAATATAATAAATCTGACTTCCTGTATAGGTCAATAAGAAATTAACTCAACTCCTGGCGGTACATGCATAATTTGATAGGTGTAAATATGGACTTAGGAAATGTCGTTTCAGCTAGATTCGAAAGAAGAATACTCGTTAAATTTTGTACGCATGAAATAAAAAAACATCATAATCCGAGACATTAGTTTATACACAAGACATAAAAGCGGTTTAGGTGTTTATGCTAATTTAAGATAAGCCAACACACTTTGCATTCTATTCACTTAAATAAATAATAAAATAAGTAAATGGGCCGTTGGGAAGCAGGCTAGGCGTGTAGAATGTTTAATTTGTACGCAGAAATTACCAGGAATTGTAAGATAATACAACGCGTATCCCGTGCATTATTTTAATTTGTAAGGACTGCAATGCGTCAAAGTTGTTAAACATAACTTCGAAGTCTCGAATCTTCGTCATATTTGTAACTTTTAAAAGTATTTTTCATACAAAATAAGCAGGCATATTTATGCTGTACCTACATATCAAATTTCATATTTATAGGTGGAACAGTTTATCATGTATTCACTATTTCTTCAAATAAATTAGAATACAATTTAGATTTTGCACATCCGCCATATTAAACCTGTAAAATTTCATTCAATAACGCGGCACAGACAAATGTGTAATCATTTTCGAATATCATACGTATTAAGAGAAAACCGACCGTCATACTTCGTACTCGGGGATTCGGAGTTCAAAACTCAGGCCGAAGACCGGCTATCCTGGCTCAAGTATCTCGATAATTCCCTCAGTTTCACCAGGTAAACAGAGATAGTGTCTTAAATTAGACCACAAATTTTCCATTTCATTATTAATTCATCATGCCATAAATGAGCTATAAACAAACACACACAACACAAAGAAACATTTTGAGTGAGATCATTTACCGAGACATTGGATGCAGATAAACTTGGTGTAGGGCACATTTCAATTGACAGCTGTGCGAAACGACCAGATATAGTTAATGGTTTCTCCTCAATAGCAATCTTCTTCACTTCATGCGAAACATTTTCTTTTCAGTCATTCTCTCATCTCCTGCTGCTGTCTGTTCATCGCGGATGGTATTCATTGGTTCTAGATGTTCAGAAGTATTTCAAAGTCATGTCAAATAAAGCAATAATGCAAGAACAGAAGAACTAAGCCAAGCAATGTTTCAAAAGGTTTTGAAAAAAGAGCAAGGCTGCATACTTTCGTCTGAGCACAAAAGATTTATTTACTTGGGCAATAACATTGGAGTTTCTAAGAAACGGAGCATTTCCTGTTCGTCAATATTGAATCTGTTCGACTCTTCACAGATAATATAATGACCCACTAATCTTGATCTCCATAACAAGTGAAACACGAAAGGCTTATCCCCCAAACACATTTAAATTTCGAGGGACGTATGTATTGTAATTATTGTAAAATTTTAAGTTGTGACAAAGTACAGTGAAAATTCTTCGAGTACACAACTAATCAACCAGATTACAAACTTGCTAAACAGCCAAACCAATCATCGCTGTTTCTTTAGAAGGTGATAATTCTTCAGCTGGCAAAGAAATCCTATGTACTGGTAAATAGACAAGGTTCAATCGCCGTACACACAAAACTCTACCACTAGACCCTACCCTGAGCCAGCTGAAACCAGCAAACATTTTAAGTCTGTATTCCTGATAACAAAATTCAGTATTACCTTCTACGCCTGGGTCTATCAAGTTATTATACTATGAGGTTTTTCGGTCAGATATTTTCGACATATGTCCACAGTTGATGTCATGGCTTACATAACCCGCACACGTAATATTTCCCGATTAATTAATCACCCCCTTCGCAATTAGGTACAAACCCAATTATGGAGCTCGTTGGAGTACACATAAGTTTACAAACGCGTCCTTTACGACTTTCACGGAGTCCGAACAACGTCACAAATCAGAAGAACAACAACATAGTCAAAAATTACTAACAATTCACTCTAATAAATAGTACAGTAAATTCCTGGTCATTCACTTGCAAATATAAAAATGCCTGTTATGTTCCGTTTTGGCATGTAAAACTTCAGAACCGCAGAACAGATATAATAAAATTTGATATTGAGGACAAATTTTAATTTTGATTTTAAAAACATCCGAAGTTAACACTGAGAAGTAAAACCCTAGAGACAATAACAGAGCGAAAACGCTATACGTACATTTCCTATGTTGTTAAACAGTGAGATAATATTTGTAACGCCTCAAACTCCAGATCCTGCTTCTCTACCGCTGAAGACAAGTATTCTCGGGCAGACTGTGCATGAAGGCATTCAAATCTCCAGGGCCACTATAAAGGTTCAGTAGACTCGGGAAAAAAATGTTGCAGTAGTTGAAATGGGAGCATCTTTCTCTTACAAATGGCTGTAAATGAAATGGTGGAGACATATATGGCAGCCCGGAGCATACAGCCTGCAAGATAGTGGTCTCAGAAATCGTGTACGTTGTATACATAGTAAATTCATTAAATGGTGAGATTTAAGATTCTCACGGCAGCAAGTATGAAGAGTTAATTGGTTCCTTTGCAATCCTTAATGAAGTAAAAATGTTTCGTTTCATGACATTGTGTTGTGTGGTCCTGAATAATGGATGACAATCTTCAGAGCTAGATGTCTGTGAATGCGTGCGTCCATGATTAGGAACTACAAAAATCGGTTGAACAACTATTATATACTGAAAGTGTATGAGAACACAGAACAGTGTCCGAAGGCCTCAACCAAGCAGGGAAGATACACGAAAAATATCTGCTCCTATCTGATAAGCACTGAGTCAGCTGTTCAGTCGAGTAAACCGGCAAAGAAGTCTCATTCACAGTAATAACCTTTGGATTACTTAGCTAATTATAAAACAATATGTAACACCATATACATAAATGAACGGCAAAGTATAAAAAGCGAAGAGGATTAGCAAACAAATAAAAAATATTGAAAAAGTGGACTAGCGGAGAATACAAGTCCTAAATGAAATAATAATAATAAAAAAACACAGTGCGAAAAACAGATAGACCTACATATTTAACCACATAATTACAGAAGAATCCTAGTAAGAAGCTTACACACTGCAACAAAACACAGTGACACACACAAGGTGAATTCTGGTCCTTATAGAACATGTCCCTTCAAATACAAGACATTATAACATTGAATTTAAGTTTCTGAACTAGCGCGAATCTTCAACTACTATGATACCCACATTTCTAAAGACAAAAAGTTCTGTTACAGCATTACCTAATCTTCGTACACATGCCTAGCTTCATAAAAAAAATAGGCAACTTTTATAAAGGGGCAAAAGCCTTCAACGTTTTCATTTCTTGAGACATAAACTACAAAGCAACAGGGAAGTGCACGATTAATATGTCATGTTGGTCTCGATAATATTATAGAACACTGGTCAAGAAAGCGCAATGTAGGATCCTAAACTGCAGAGGCGATAAAGCCAAACGAGAGGCCCTGGGAGAGATCGATTAGAAAGGCCCGTAAAAAGAAGAAGAAAGAAACATGTAGGGCATTTTAAACGATTTCAGTTATTATAATGTTAACGATTTGAAAACTATCGAAAACTTTCTCAATTCTTTCTGCATTGTTGTCGGCCTCAGATGAAAGTACAAGTACAAGGCAAACTACAGCAACAATATAGGGAGAAAAGACAATTCTGATATATCCGAATACATCGTCACTGTTATACTGAGCCAGTATAATCCAAAGCATATCTTGAAAACTCTCTGCTACATTTTACTGTAACATTCAAATATACAACTCAAGGTTTTCCTTACAAATTCGTTGCTGTAACTCAACCGAAATATGCCACTTCCACCACTATAAATAAAAAAAAACAATGGATCAAAACAAACAGCAGAATAAAGTGAACGAGAAAAGCAATTGTTTTATTAGGTACAAGAGTGCAAAACAAAGACAATGATCACAATAACAGGAATCATCAATACGCAAGGATATTTTAAATATGGCTGCACACGACTCAAAACAATGGATCATAATTACAGCTTTAATGTAATACTGAAACCAAGCCGGGATCCTCCCATGGGAGGGTAGACCACACACCGACCTAAAGAGTCATGGTCACATAATAAATAGGAGGCCAACAATCTGTCATTAGGAACACATCACCACAAAAACAATCGGTCCAATCTTCACAGAGCTGAGCTGTTCAGTTCTGCACATCTGTTATTCGGACACATTATTTTAAACTTGTTAATTTATAATAATTAGAAGCAGGAGGGCTAAAACACGAAGACACTGCAGCAACTTTAGTTCCACCCATCTGGAAATCAGGTCTGAGGAAATGAGAGGATGACGAGAGGTCATGGAAACGAGGTCGAAAAATGACCGGGTGGGAGAAAACAGATTTCCCAAGAAGATATATAAAAACTATTAGGAAAGATGGATACAGGAAGACCAAGAAATCGAAGGAATGACCAATTTTAAACTTCAGAACTCGGAACGGGCTTCATAGCACCCAATCCATGCCAAAAAAGAAGAACAAGAAGATTTATTAAGACTTTTAAAAACAGACGACAAGTAAAGTCCAAAACAAAAAGAGCAGTAAATACTGATTTTGTATTTCCGAGAAAGGAAATAACGGAGTAACATAATGAACATGTCTACAAGGGATGTAATTAGGTCCCTCTAGGAAACCAAGCACGGTACCGCCATTCAAACAAACAAACCAAGTACTGAAACAGTGAAGCGTGAATACTGCGTCCAGAGACTGCTTTTTCTTAACATCAAATTATCTTTTAAAATAACTGGAGAAACAGACATCTGTATGAGCAATATTAAATTTAAAATATCGATACACACAGAGTAACTCCACAAGAAGATAGAAAAATTCCGACACGTCTCATCTGACATCATTAATTGCATTTATTCACTTCCAATGTAGCAATCTGGTGAGACTATAAAGCACAGTACAACAAGACGCTTTAATGTTTTTAACAATTCACATATTTTACGGTTTTTAAAAAAACACGTGTCGAAAGCTGGATGTTGAATGTAAAAAATCGCAACTTACTGTAATACACTGCCGTCAGAAAGAATAAGAAATAAAATATCCGCAATATAACAGTTCATAATTGTTCATGTTAACGGAAGGCAGCAGACCAGCCTATACGACTCGTTCTTGTCTCTTGTAGCAGTCATTTCACTTCAAACACAAGATCATTGACATCATAAATGTCGACATAAAGATCTACTTATGATATGAAAACTTTAAAAAATAAAACTAGCGAAAGCAGGTAAGATTCAGATTTTGGATCTCCTCGGATCTAACCGGAGAGGATCACAGAAAATTAAAACCGCTGTCTAATATAATCGTGAAACGGGTTGCGTCAAGTTCGGTTCATAAAATTAAATAATTCGACAAACAGACAATGAACAACAGGAATATTGTGACTTCAATGAGTTCAGCCACTGAAAAATGACAAGTTGTTCTTTATGTTATCAATTTTATTCCAAGTTATTAAAGTACTTTATCTATTCTATCATTCAAGTACTCAGTTAACGTAATTTATTTCCGAAACAAGGTCTTATTGCTGATGTTCTTCTGTTATGTTGAGCCGAGTAGTCTGATAATAATTAGCCGACTTTTCGGGGGGTCCTACAGCCTCCATAATCAGGCGCCCTGATTATTGAAACAGTATAAACCTCTGAAATGTCGGTAAACTTTTACCAGACTACTCGGCACAATACACCAAAAGACAAACACCTTCATATTCGCCTCCGTGAGAACCTGAAATCTCACGAAGGTTTTACACTAATTATAAAACCAAGAACAGAGAGAGTAACATTTAAAATTTTGGAGGAAGTCGGATGTTCTGGAATTCCTGAGATATCGGACGTTTAAACCACAATAATTATCTGCAACACAAAAAGAGCGATGAACAGGAACGACAAATATGGTGTAATCTCAGGAGAATTAATTCACATCTACAAGGAATATCAAGGTTTACCTTCCGCTCCGCAAGCGGACACGTAGACGTACATACCAAACTGCCTGAACACTATAAAACATTGACAAATAACACTCACCATAAAAAGATCTACTACTATTTTTAAATCTGAATTTGTCAGCAGTTATCTCACGTTTACAAATCGCCAATAGTGTACGAGTTCATTGCAGGAATCTCATGTACTTGTTCAGGTATCCATGGTAACTGCCAATCGCGTTTGGCAAATGTAATATGATGTCGTGACTAGAGGAAAGATAGTGTAAGGCAGTTTAGTCGTTGGCTTTGCTCTACGTCTATCTTAAAGATCCACCGGCTAATTAGCATATATGTTGCTGCTCCATGCAGCATCGCAGTTACGAATGAAATAAAGTCAATAAAGCGGGACGACGGTCAAAATAGCGTGGAATATCTTCACTGTCTCAGTTTATCAAGCATCACTGTGATCCACGGAATAAGTTAATAAGCTTGTGCAAATAAAGTCTCCAAATGGGGAATTTCTCGTCCGAGGACGAATAGTGTCAAACATCTATAACGATTCGTTGCTTCAGAATTTAATTTTGGTACTGCAGAAAAAAAAACTAATCAACTGGTAGTAGAATTTGAAGATTCCAACACTACCTACTTAGTCAGATACTAAGCGTCCAAAACCCAAAGGTTCAACAGCGAACACCAAACCTTACCAGGGAAATGATCCTAAACCAGTTTTATTCAACCTCTTATCTTGACAATCAAGCACCTTAAGATAAGAACTCTCTCAATATTATCCACATTCTCGATCGACGTTTTTTATTCTATTATCAGAAGACGTTCTTACACGTTCCTCTGCAGTCTTTCCACTCGAAAAGCAAACGTGTTTCCTTTAACATAAATTTCAGTAGCTGAATAAATTCGTTGTTTACAAAATCTATAAATAATTTTAGCGGCTTACTTACTCGGAAGGGAAACTCCAGACAGAAAAGTTTGATAGTATCACTTTCTTCCTTTGTACAAGCATATACAAACAAACGTTCATAATTAGGCGACGCTGCAACACGCACGATACCATCTCCAGCCGGTGCTTGAAACAGGAAACCCATCAGCGAGATATTCAAACATATCGTTAACATGCATATGGTGTGGTACAGAGCCACGCAAACGTCAAAGATTAGAATGTCAGAACCAACAAATAAAAGCCGTTCAGGGTCTCTTCAATGTTCTTGAATTAAAATATCAAACACGACCTCATTCAACAACATATTTTAATGAAGAAAATTCCGATCATTTAAATATGTGAAAAGGCTGCACATGATTCGTAATTATGAAATATTGATGGTCAATTTTAATGTTAAAGTCGTCTACACAACCCATTTGTCAAATAAAGTAATGCAATTTCAATACATAAATAAATTAATCTTGCTATTTTTCTGGCGCTGTGATTGTGCGGTCCAGTTTCTTACCACTAGCGCTAAAACATATCTTGTTAGCGGCCGAGACAATCCACTGCTCGACACTGATTCCTGCCAAAACAACTGGAATTAAAGAATTAAGTCATAACCGCCCTAAATTTCTGAAAACATCTATTTACAAAACATAGAAATTCTGTAGACTATATTTAATACTAGTGTGTTACTTGACAAAGTTGAAAGCAAGTGCTACTTCACAGCTCCTGACGTGAACTGACATCACACAGGCTAAACTGATTTCATTATTTGTGCGGAGCGACACATACCTTGTATCGTTTGGCGGTTGGGTCATGGACTTCCACCCGAGAGCTGGGAAGTGACAGTTACGTTCAACTTTATCAGCAAACGCAATGTGTAAAGAATACATTTCATGCATTTGGTAAATTACCATATCTACGCTCAAATAATTGTATGGGTGTAAAACTTGGTCTCTGGGATTGAGGGCGTTCGACGATAAAAATGTTTAGACAGAGAGAGAGAAGCAATAGGAGGCAGGAGAGAACTGCACAGTGGACATCTTTATAATCTGTATTTTTCGCCAGATATTAAGGCGATCAAGTCAAAAAGGATGACATGGGCGTGGCATGAAGTGGGAATGGAAGATAAAGAAATGTATACAAAAACTTTAGTCGGAGAATCTGAAGTGAAGAGGTCACTGGGGAACCAGGCGTAAACGGGAGGATAACATGTCCTAAACAAGTAGGATGTAAGGATATAGAGTGGATTCATCTGATACAAGATACAGATCTGTGTCAGTGTCTTGTTAACAAGGTATTTGAGCTTCCAGGTTCTCACGGCGGCGAATATGAAGAAGACTGTCTTCTGGGATGATGCAAAGTATCGTAGAAAACGGTCGACATTTCACAGGTGCTTACGGACTCCCATAATGACTCTTTGTCAGTTTTCTTAAGAATCACACTCCATACTGATATAATTTATATACACATTTATATCATATTTTGTATAAGGAGAAATGCAACTTGAAACTAATAAGTACTGTAATTACAGTTTGTCTTCGGCTGAAATAATCAAAAAATAACTTGAACATACATATTATTTGTATCCAAGTGACAGCTCAACAATCCTCACGAGCAATCATCCGCGACACTGAAGTTCGCAACTGCAAACTCTCTGTGATACAAGATACCTTCTGCTGGAATATGTTGCATTTATGGCGAAATGCATCATTAGACTTAATTCCTGCTCCGTTTGCCGTGATGCTTCTCATACACGCGATGCTGAACATAAAGCTTCTTACAAAGAAAATCCGTTCTTCAGATTCGACCTAGTACTATAACATGTTACGATCGAGAAGACATATCGTACCATATCACTTCATTCAAGAAGACAATTAGTATTCCACTTCAGCATAGGCAAACATGTAAAGAAATGCAGCAGCTCTGCATCCCACCGACGTGTACATATCTGACCACACCTGACTTAGATATACTGTCTGCACTGAACTGAATCAATGCTCTGTTCGAACGAAGGAAAACGAATACAATGGTCTCTTGTAGGCAGAATACTAAACGTAGGCCTAATTATATACGGTGCTTCACAACCGGTCTGCCATACATCAGGGGATGATTCGGGAGGCAATTTCAAGTAAAAATGTTAACATACCTTCGGCCATATTTCAAACCATTGCGGAACTACGGACGCTAAACATATACAAAAAATGCCTACTTGCGTGAACTTCGATAGATGGCAACACTGATGACGGCTTTGGTTAAAGATGTCATCACCTACTTGACGATGGCCGTCTTCTGGGTTGTAGCGCCATGTAGTCTGGTGGTAATTTACTAACGTTTCAAAGGTACTTGCTGCCTTAATCATCAGTTGTTTGTACTTGTATAGTTGGCAAATCCCCGACGGGGGCAGAGGATTTTTCCTCTGGCCTCTGCGTCCAGACCGGCTCTGGGGCCCACCCAGCCTCCTCTACAATGGGTACCGGGGTCCTTTCCCGGGGGTAAAGCCGGGCGGGGCGTGATGCTGACCACTCACCCCCATCTAGTGCCGAGGTCAAGGAAGAGAGGAGCTATACCTCCACTCCCCCCAAGAGCCTGCATGGCGTATAGTGGGACAAACTTTACTTTACTTTATAGTTGGCAAAAATGGTGACATTTTCGATTGAATATGTTGCCAATACTGATTCTAAGTTGCATCTTATATCAGTTGTCTGTTGTTTACGGTTTACTCGAATCATCGTTACGGAAATCATTTAACTGGTCACCGTAGTCCGATACCTTGGCCACCCAAAATTCCGGACCTAACCGCGCTTCACATTTTTTAGGCGCTAATGATAGAGATTACCTACCGGACCAAAGTGCATGAGAAGGAAACTCCTGCAGAGGATTATGGATTATGCTACATCTGTACGAGAACACCCTGAACTCATTCAATAGGCAGTAAACCCTCGTTTGGAACGAGCAATGCTGCGCATGAGAACAGTTATAAGATGTAGAAATGATTTCTTCGTTTACTTTTCCCTGCGTGTACATTGAAAGCGCAGAACCTCCAGTACTGGTACAAATACGACAAACACTGTTATTAAAATTCTTTACTCAAAATTATCTCCCAGATCACCCCGAAAGAGTGGCAGACCGGTTGTGAAACATTCTGTATAACTCATTTTTATTAGTTATTAATAAAATACACGATGAGGACGTAACAGGGCTGATATTAGGAATATTTTCATGCAAAGCCTAAACATCGTCGCCCTTACGATGGAGGCAGCATGGACCTCTCCGTAACGTCGGTGAACTTCAATCAGGGTGCAACAACCCAGAAGACAATCATCTTCAGATAAAAAGATATTACCCACATATGAAAATAAATTTATGAGAATTGCAGGTTGCATGTTATTAAATTATAAACCATATAAAGACATTTTATAAGAATTAAGTCACTAATAAAATGTATAAAAGACTATCGAAATGCGCTGGAAATTAGATGAAAGAAGAATGGAAGACAGCAGAATATCAAAATGTAACCTACATGTCCAGGGGAAGAGCTGTTAGGGGGAACACCTGAAGAAAAGACACAATTCTGCTACAGGACACATGGACTAATAATATACCTGAGAGCATGATAGTGATGTTGATGATACTCATAAGACGATTCATTAAAGGTTTTCATGTGTACTTAGTAATTACAGAAATAATACAGAACGGAATTAGGAGTATTCATGCACAAAGTGGGTACCATACTTCCAACAGCAAACAAATGTGTATGATGGCAGGTAGTAAGTTACTTTAAACCTGTTATTTTCCGATCATCACTTTTAGTAATAACAGCTGTTTCAAACAATGCATTATAAAATTACAATTAACCACTATCTCCCACATTATTATGTCTGTAATAAAATATTATTGTAAGGCAACAACAATACAAACAACTGTTCGGACGAGAAACGAAACCAATCAGCAAACGGACACAACAAAGGCGCATTTACACATTTCCGATTGGTGGTCGATCCGTGTCCATTGTGGAGATTTCTGATACGTCTTGGATACATAATTGCCACTTAGTCTTACTGTGGAAGCTGTTATGCTTCCAAGATAACTGTCTTCAATGTCCGTTCTTTGACGTAAATGCGTGTAGTAGCTTCGAGTTCAGTTTGCATTTTCGTTTTATGTGGATAGTGTGAAAGTTATTTGCCCAGTACTTAAATTTCTGATGTGTTAATACGCAAAAATCAGTCTGGCCAGGGGTGACACTAAGACAGATCTATTATATTAATAACATAGAATAATTTAGTTATTATTTCATCATGAGCAGTAATACAGATGCTACTGTAACCGCAAACACTGAATAAAAACAGTCTACAGAGAAAACTAGATACTGACAAAATCTCTTGCAGCTTTTGCAGTTCTGAATTAATTATTAATAATGGTATATCTAGGTACGTACGTTCATTTACTGTGAATAAATAGCAACTATTAAAGTTTTTCTACCTTATTTTAAACGGAGTTATGCAGAATTTAAAATTGTATCCGTAGGTCTACATTACATACGACAATTATACCTACATGACATTCATAACTTCTTCATAGGACTATTGGCATGTTCACTAACTAGTCCTAATTATATTATATTTCCACATGCAGACCTATCACACATAAATTAATCCTCGAATAAGATGCCCAGGATCACAAAATTATCAGCGAAGTCACGTACAATTTATACAACGGTAGTTTATTAAATGACGCTACAGTAGCTCAGACTATGCAGCGTTGAATACTCAGGTGATTGATTAATAAATAAGGAATTAGAAATAATATGGAAAGAAGCGGCCGTGATCTACTTTAAGGTACTACCTGGCATTTACATTGGAAATACTGAGAAAAATCACGGAAAAAACCTTGAGTCAAAGTAGCCAGTCGATACTTCACGAATACAAAGCAGAAAGCCGCGACATTTTATACTCGCCTGTACATTCTTTTCTGGTAAAAGGTCAAAATGATAAAAAGTTGCATATCAAATTCACCGTACAGACTAAAAAGTTACGAGCTTACGAGCCTTTGCCATATCTTACGTGTCACCAGTAAAGGAAACCGCAGCTTATAGTTTGTGTCAAAAATAATCTGAATTTGCTTTCGAATTGCATCTTATTGACATTTGTAAGTGTATAGAAACATAACGGAAAAGTGGACCCGAAATGACCTTAAATCGACGCGGCCTAAAACTTCAAGGTCATTGCCTGCACAAGGAAACTGTTAATTTTTACGTCAGGTAGTTTTATACCTGTGTCTGAATGGGAATCTATAAATATAACACAAACTTAACATTTATTCATGTTTACACACTTAATTTTATGAAACGTCTGCATAGAAACGATCTTTGATATTTATGGAAGAAAAAATCCAACCCCCCCCCAACCTAAAACGTGGTGTTTAAACATTAAATATAATCGTACAGTTATCTGTGCTCTTTCTTTGGGGAACGGGGAGAATTGATGGGAAAGGGCTGCAGAGAAAATAAAAAGAGGGCATCTGTTCTCATAATTATTACGAAATATTTCTTCCTGTACACAATTACGTTTTCAAACTTGACAGACTTACAAGCACAGTAAATTCCGTGTCTTAATGATGTAAAACTATATACATGGTCTTGGTATAGTGGAAGGAGAAGCAATTCCTATGGATAATGAATTCTTATGAGTTTTACTCACTAAACGTTCTGTAACAGCGTACTGTTGTTGCCAATGTTAGTCAGGAGCTAAAGTTTAAGTCAACAGCGAGTACATAACAGCAGTGTGATTCCCAAGTTATTTTAACGGATATAATATTTATTGTGTTCGCCGTCGAAGTTCAGTAGCCATAAGGACCTCTTATGATGTCCTTATTAATATACACACGAGAAAATATGCAGTTCATGTAAATTCTCCGAATTAACAGAATACATACGCGTTACAATTAACCGTATGCATAATGTTTGCCAATTTTAAGATATTTTGCAGCCAGTAGAGCATAATGTTACGTAATAAAATAGATCTATTATTTTACAGAAATCAAAATTGTATAAATTCCAATTAAATTAGTTAATAATCGTTTTAAGCAGCGACAGCTAAGAAATGTTCAATACAATATTAACACAACCAAAAGAAAATATATATCTGATATTTATAGGAATACTCCTTCTAATTAATATTAAAACGATAATAGGAAGTGAATGCAGAATAAGAGGCGACAGATGTGCTGTAAGTGCTAAAAGTCGAAAGCGATGTTTCATGCAGACTGTGCCGACAGAGAATTTATCCGAAAGACATTAATTTATGCCACGGACCTCCAACTCTTGGTCCGAGCGCCGCATATACCACCGAGACTTGTGTGAAACAAGTCTCAAAACTGAACCGAAACTTAAACCGGTTTACAATACATATCTGGTTAAGATACAAAGGGTCAAAAACGTTTCCAAATCTGTCAGAAGATGACAATATAACCATGGTAAATTCATCACACAAAAAAATAAAAGTTTCTCAAGATGGGGTAGGTTCGTTACGCCTTTTTGGAGAGTAAGCAGAGAGTCGACACAGTGCGACCAGTTAGGCCTTT
Source organism: Zootermopsis nevadensis (assembly GCF_000696155.1). Next base: position 810,738 of record NW_019059610.1, read on the forward strand.
TTGGAGCGTAAGCAGAGAGTCGACACAGTGCGACCGCTTTGTTTTAAAACAACAAACACTTTTTATAAATAAAATGCATTTATCAAGTGTCAACATTATCATGTTTGAATCAAGATTAGGCCCAACACTGCATTTTCACGAAGTTAAATTACCTTCCAAAAACATTAGTCAACTTTAATGTCTAGGTCTTTACTTCGTTTGCATAAAATTAATTATACTGATACCAGAAAAATACCAATTATCTCCACCTCACAAAACATATTATAAGTTTTCTAAGGAGAAGATAGGTTTTAATTATTTTCATTTTGATATGATCACCAGTAAAGGGGTTTGTTTTAAATGCATCTTCTTATCTGCTTCACACGACAAATAATTTCAACTGGGAAGCAGCTACTCCAACCGAATTTAGAAATGATAGAATTTGTACATTAATTAGTAGAGTATCAGGAAGTACGCTGGAAGTAATTTTTCCTACATTTTAAATTATTCATACTGACCCATACGAGAAAAAGTTAGATTCGTAGTTGTTATTATTAACACAGGGCAAGTTGTGTAGTTATTAACAAAACAAAGGAGCAAACTGCAATGCAATAAACATACTTTCCATACGTTTCACCAAAATACATCAACATTAGTTTTTAAATACTATTTTCTGTATTTTCGACGGATTCAGTTACTTATCGGAAACTGTCATTAGTTTTTAAATACTGTTTTCTGTATTTTGACGGATTCAGTTACTTATCGGAAACTGGCTGACAGAACAGTATAAATTCAATAGTCCTTGACTTTGTTACAAACTGATCTATAAATGCAATGCATAGCCTGCGGTATGTGTTGAAATGTAAGTGTTGGTTGGTTAGTTGGCTTCCCTTACAGAAAGGAGCAGCTCGAAAACATGGCACCATTACTTTCCAGCAGTGACTGTACTCTTCTTTAGAAGTATCCATTATGGCAATAGAACTTTGGGGCAAGTAATTTTGAGACGACAAATGGGAAAACATGACAGACACCAAGGGGAGCAGATAGCCAAATCGACCGGCCAGTCGACAGTAATCACTAGGTAAGCCTACATTTTTAAACAGTTATTACCTGCTATTATTATTCTAACTTACGGCCTTTTTGCAAAGGCGTTTAGAAATGATGAGCCTTTTGAAAATACCATCCTAACACAAGCGACCCCATGTCTCATAACAATGTTAGTTATATATGTAACAGGTTATGAAATTTTTAAACACACACATTTCGCTCTGAGACTATGCCGTTGAAGGTCAACGTAGGTAAATAACTTTGGATTTAGTATTCTTGTACTTTTTCGTATTATCCTAAATTGTTATACGTTTCAGGATCTAGTAGACGATTAATTACGTAGTAGAATACTAAAGGCCTCGTTTCTGTAAGTTACTGATTCCACGCATCGTTCAAATCTTTTGAAAACTACAGGCTGAAAGTGGCTAAAAACAATCCAGACGTCCAGAATTTAAGTATGTCATTTCTATGCCGAAAAGAATGAGATCTGCGGTTAAAAGCTCAGGAGTTCTGGACATCTTACAACTTACTATTCGTTTAAAGCAGAAGCTTGTATAAATAGTACTTAAGAATCCAATCCGTATCTCGAGGAAACCATAACACATCACCATTACAAAGATCAACTGGTTAATGCTGTTTAAGGAGACAACTGCTGCTTTTGCACTTAGGATCATACGAAACACACGAAAACAAACTTAAAAGTTATTGAGTGTATAAGCAAGTGGCACATATAGTTAAAGGGTTAAAGATATCAGATCTTGAAAACAGCAATTGCTTCCCTCGAACTTCTGGCATCGCTAATAAAAAACACGAACAAAAACAGTGATAATGTGAATGATGATACTGACGGTTACTTTTCGTTCGTTATCAACGGTTAATGGACTAAATGTGTTTTATAAACAAACAAAACTCCAAATTCTCTTTTGAATACCACAATCCACATACTTCGGAATCCATTTCCAGTTTCTCTTGGTGTGAATGCCACACGGAAGTTTTTTAAACACAAAGTAGTTGAATACTTCACAACTGCACAATTTAAATGAGTATGCATTAAAAAATCCAGCATGAAAGCTTGAACTTGCAAATGTGATCTTCACACCAACATTAGTCTTCTACTCTCGCAACTTCGCTACCGACAAATAATATCTGTCCAAGCAAAGAATAGTCTTCATCTTCGTTTTACCTTCTAATCTAGTCCCACGTCTCGGAAACGTCATCAATATTAATGCAAAAGTTTCTTAAAATCATACATAAATAATGGCGCGTTTACTAAAAAACATGTCTGGCAAATATATATGTAGATACGCTACATACAGACAAATACAAAAAGATTTACGAATTACTGCAACTGTGACGGCAGCTGTACGCTTACATCACTTCCGGTTTCGGGCTTCATAAAATCTTAAGCGCTCGATTTTTGTTGCATAAAGTGTACAACACAGAACTTCGGTGTCATACATAATTGATGATCATTCTTGTGACAAGTATGATACTGTAGTTAGGCGCGGAGCGCACTACGTAATACGCCCATGTTTACCAGGTTCGCTTAATCCAGTTACTTCACCGCCAGTCTGCTTGTACCGTTCGTCACAACAGCTGTGCAGATTACTCTGCACAAGCAGAAACCAGTAGTTGTAACCGAACAGGTGTAAAGTTGCAAGTTTGAGGCTAGTCGGTACACTTGAAGATGACTGTCTTCTGGGATATTGCGCCTGGTGGTAGTCTGGTACAAACTGTCCGACGTTTTAGAGGTGCTTGCTGCATCCATCAAGGTTATGAGTCATCGTCTTAATGATGGAGGCGGTAAGCAACTCCGGCTCTTCTTAGAAACGGTACTTCAAGTAAATAGGGTTTTATTTCCAGGGACTCCACTAAACAGACATGCCTTCCGTTATGTAACCAAAATTTATTTGTCAAAAGAAAATTCCTATAACGTATTTTACGCAGTTTATTTCCAAATTACACTCAATAAGCAAAGCTGGAGGTACAGTGAAAGGCATCGAGAAGAAGCAAGGGGAATACTGAAAATAATAACCATACTAACGCCCACTACTGTAGGCCGGGAAAATTTATATGACGCCATACCACCGAAAACTACAGTAGCCTCATGTCATTTGAACACAACTAATCCCAACTTCAAAGCGTTCTTTACCATTAAGGTGACTGGCCTACCTGCGAAGACATAGCGCGCTATTAATGTCTCCATTAACACTGCTCTAAAGCATTTCGTAAACGAAAGGGTCTTATTGCCTGCCAAAGAATAAAACACAGTAATTATTGTTCTACCACCCAGAACTTGCCGCCAAGCATGAAACAGCTGCTGTTTGGCTAAAATATGACGCTCTCCTAATGTACATTCATTGACGTTCCAAAATGGTCCAGGCTAATTCTTAGATCTGAGGTTCATCCGAAACGTTGGCAACCACCAAGATTACATGGCGTCACAATACAGAAGACCACAAAGTGCAGGAGACATGATAAACGTATTGTACGTACAGACATTGGCAAACAACTTGGCGTGGGAGTTACGTCACAATTATAGGAAATTGACACAGATTCTACTAATCATTAAAACGCATTTTACTTCAAGAAATAAATCACTTACATAAAAATGTAATACTATTTGCCAATAAAACGAAATTTTCTTTTTTACAGAATTGAAACCTGAGCTAATGTTTTCAGCAAAGCGTTGCCAAGACTTTCGCCGCGACGAGGCGCTCGTAACGGTCGCTCACGCGCCGAGTAATTTGGCCACATGTACACCAAACACCTTGCTCTGCGTTAGTTATACTTGTATTAGAAATTCAGGTATTTGTCTCGCTCCCCGCTCCTTAAACTGTTTATGCATTTCCACTGTAATATAACACACTCTGTATGTGAACTGTGTCGTGGAGAGGTCAGTGTCCTGAAGGTGTATTGTGCTGGGCGTCTCATCCGAGGGAGGAAATTTGTTCGAGGTTCTCCTGACTGAACGTTCACTTGGGCTTGGCATCCAGTACAAGCGTTATGTACAGATTTTCTGTATTACACTGAGCCAGTACGAAATTTCCGCTTTGTCATGACGTAACAGAAACTGAGGCCGTTCGTCTCACAAACAGTATAGCAGCTGGGACAAAACTGCAGTTCTTCAAAAAAATATGTAAGGATCTATTTAAAATTTAGGCCTGTTTACAGGAGGAGCAGATACACACCAACAATTAAATATTTAGTTTACAGACGTTTCAGAAGTGATTTTTGCCTCCACCATCATGTCAATCACCCTGATGATGAAGGAAGTGAGGATATCTGAAACGTTGGTAGACTTCTACCAAACTACACAGTGCAACAGCCCGGAAGATAGCCGTCTTCATACTACTACTGAGACAGTAAAGATAAGCTGTGATACTGATGTGCATATGTTTAACAGATTAAACACTCATAATTGTGTGCCTATTTGCTTACTGTTCTGCCACTTTCAGGCATTCTCTTGTTCTTTTGGTCAGTCATCACTATGGAACTTCTCTGTTGTTACAGAAACATCATCATGTTGAGTCACAGTGCAAGGTAAGTTCACGCAGCTCTCAGAACTTGCTTGTAAATGTTTGGCTTGCTGTTATAGTAGAAAAAACATGTTCAGACCGAGGAAACTCACTCGTGGGTCACTCAGTAACTGAGCTCGGAAGAAGGCAACTCACTGGTGTGTCACACAGCATTTAGGCCTGAGGCAGCATGATCTGTAAGTAGATATCTCAGGAACTATACACAGAGCTTCGCAACACAACCAATGATGACACTGCCTCCAAGACTGGGTGCTGTAAGACCCACTGGTAGGTCACTACTTTTGACATATCAATCTGCTTCGTGATGCCCAATCACAAAGCTCATTAACTCAACACCACATCCAGTAGATCCATCCCAAAAATAATTAAGATAGTATAAGAAATGAAAATAAAACTAAAAACAATAAATAATAATTATAGGGAGAGAGATAAAGGGAAGTAATAAGAAAGAAAGAAAATGAAAATGAAAGAAAAACAAACTGATCTTGAATCTCAGTTTAATTGCTCGCTATATCCTTATATATTTTTTATATGGAAGTGTCCGAGTCTCAAAATATGGTAGACAGGTAACGTTATTGTTAGTTCTACATTTCATAACTACCGCAGGTACGGTATACGGTATTACGAGCATTTCTCATCTTAAATTCATCTTCAAGTTTTGACACCCTCCGGCTGCAGATGGGAGTCGCCAGAATAAGAGTCCCTTCACATGCAAACTGAAGACTGTGACAAAGATAACACACAAAGGACGTGCATTTTAACAGTGATTCATATGACGTAGTCAATCTAGAGGAATATCCAAACACCCTTCTCCAAGAATGGCACAAGAACCATAACCTGGTCAGATCATTCAAGGCATATTACATATGTGTCAAATGAGACAAGAGACCAGACACTTGACGTCCCATTTATAACTAGAGGCTGCTATTCACTTTATGTAATGCATTAACAATACTTAAATTTTGATGGAAAGTGTTTTCTAATAACTTTCAATTGCCACACGGCTCTGGTCACAAATTTTGTAAGAACTACCTCAATGAAACTACGGACCGAAACCAGTCCGCGGTCCTGTGGTTGGAAACTAACGGCCGCAGTGGCCGGGTTATGGTGAAACGTTTGAGGTACTACCACCCATATTCTACTAGCATAAGCCGATCATTATTTAGATAAACAAGACATGGCAGCTGATCTGTCAACAGCCACAGGAGACAACAAGCTGACTTCGGTAGCAGACACTTCGAGTTACATGTGTCGACATTAAGCAAAGTTAACTCACCGCCGTGGGAATCGAAGCAAAGGCTGTCCGTTAACTACTACTAATATAACTAGACACAGTACACATAAATTCTACGATAAGATACGTATGTAAATCGAGCCTATGTGAAATGGAGGTTTGATAAACATTTTATCAATTAAAATGCAAATGATAAAATGTAGCTTAGTATTATTCGATTCGAAACCCGAAGTTAGGCAATCATGAAATTATTCGTAGTTTCCTCATTTCTTTCCGGCAAATGCTACGTGATATCTTTAAGTGCGTCGTGACTCTTAATCCGTTGATAAAACCTTGGTAAGGCGAGGACGAGAAAGCGCGCGGCTTATCCAACGTCCTGATGAAGGAGGTAGTAAGCATCTCTGAAACGTCGGTCATTATCTGACATACTATGTGGCGCAAGATCCCAGACGACAGCCATCTTCATACTCGTCGCCGTGAGAACCTTAAATCTCACCGAATAACAGATCTTAGGTTCAGAAAATTCCACATATGAATAAATGAGGCATACTATAAAAAAACTTTGTGAAATGCAAGACGGGTGTAGCTAGAAGCAAAGGCAAGCAGTCACTGCCTGTGTTGAGTTAACTAATACCATGCCACTGCGTGGCATATCTGAACACCAAATATGGTTTGTTTTCTTCCTCTGTTTCAATGCCGGCTGGAATATATAAAACATGGCTTTACCTTTTACATGTTCCTGCAATTTTTAAAGAAAACTTTTATATTACTTTTATTTTTAAAGAAAAAGAAACTTGAAAAAAGACTAGTAGTAAAGGTAGTAACAGAGTTAACTCTTATTGTGCATTCAAGGCCTGAAGTTGAAATCAACTAAATAGAGTAAGAAATAAAAACACGATAAGATGCAGTAGTAAGTGCCTGTTAACCGCTGGGTTCGTTCACTGGCTGTCGCTGTCGAAGTTCTTACCGGTTTAAAACACAGACGGACGAATTTTTCTATAAAATTCCTATTCGCGAGCTTAGTATCCAGTCTTCCATACAATACTTTCATCAGAGCAGCCTTATATAAAGTGTAACGATGACAAAATACTCGAACAGAAATGAAACAGCTGAAAAGCAATCTCTCTCTCTCTCTCTCTCACTCACTCACTCCTTGAATCCCATGTTGGTCAAGCATAGGATGTCTCGAAAATCTGTACAGAGATAATTCTCATTTAAACCGTGTCGTATACGAAATGTGTTTATTTTGTGGTATGTTGATTTAGTCACCTTCAACTATGTGTTACAGCTATTTACACATGCAACAAAGACCTCACTGTCAATTTTTTCTTCACCTGTCATTTATAGACCACATATTTCTCGTTCAACCAGATGGGATGCACAATTGTCAGTATTACATAATCATAAAAATATAAATACATTCTTCATTTATTTACGACATGAAGTGGACACATTTTATGAAAAAGAAGACTGACATCATTACAAGCTACGGGGACCACAACTTGTAACCTGCGGTGAACAAGTCCATGTTGCTCTTAGAGGGTTGCGACACTCGTCTATAGATACAAACGTTTCGGAGGAACACAGTGTCTCCTTCTTCAGGGCCCTCACATTACCGCATGCTCCGAAACGTTGGTATACGAGTACACCTAGAAGTCCAAACGGTTTCGCAACTCGTAAGATCAATATCGATACTCTTGTGGACCTCCAATCCCGGTCATAAGCAAATTCGTAACCGTTATATGACATCAAATATGATCGGGTCATACAGCAAGCATCGTCCCATGTCTAAACGCAGACTCCGAGTTTGGAAGATATGTGGAACTGTCTTACGATTACGTACAAGCCTAACAGCGATGACAAGTAACATAAAAGATATCCCCGTCCTGCAAGCATACAGCGGAGACTCCTAGACTCTAACTGTAGTGTCCTTTACATCATAGGAGTCGGCCACGATATAACGGGCACAGCAAACTTCCTTCTCTGATTCTTCTGGACCGTTGCTACTCCAATATGATCTACCACTATTTTTAAATTTTCCTATGCTTTTTCACCACTTTAGCCTGTATTATAGAATTTGTTCCTGGTAACCAGTCTTCCACGCCTTCTAACCATCTTATTCCGAGGATATTTTATCGTTAAGGTTATATATACCTACGTTCTGTCTAACCTCTTAATTTCTCAGCTTCTCTAGCCTTATTATTTCTATGTTGACCTCAGGGATCTTCCAGGGATCACCCAGGGTTGCTAGACCACATGTAAGTTAGTTTTTATCATCGTCCGTCGTTAGCATTCCACTTTACTTACAACAAAGCCAAAGTAACTGTGGGCATTACAGACAATTTCTCTTAGATAAACACCAGGAAGAGTGCGAAGTTCACTACTCAGCTCCTTATGGTGTCCTATTCCTTATAAAGTATTAAAACAATAGCCTATACTCCGTGCCTTGTATGTGTGCAAGAGGACTTGGCTTAAGGCAGACAATAAATGATGATGATGATGATGACACAGGAACTTACCGCTGTGCCATTTGGTAAAATCAATTCACAGGGCTCAAACTGCGAAGAATGCAGTAGAAGTAATAAATAAATTATAAATAATTAATAATAAAAATATAAAGAGCGACATAAATAATTCAGTGGGAAAACAGAGAAAATGATAAATACAACAAATAAATGGCATAGAAAAGCAGGAGGAAATGAAAGTACATATTAGAAAATGGAAAAAGAAATTATTTCACAAACACGACGTTTCGGGAGTTCACTCTACTCCCATCTTCAAGAAAATGGTTGCCATTATACTGTCAGATTTGCTTTAACTTTTTTAATGTTGACATTCGTGGCGACAGTCGAAATCAACACGGGACCTTTTAACATTAGTACAGCACGCTAAACACTATTATCACTGTCAACACCATTTCGCCAGTCGCCTGAAGACAGGGGCAGAAGAAACTCCCAGAACGGCGTACGTTGAATATACCCGGTAGAATGAATGTGCCCAACATAATATTTGTAATAGGATCAGTTGCTTTTGACCCACTCGGTGAATTATACACACAGCGGGAGAAATCTTTTGATGTCAACGAAGCAGACCACCTCGGTTTCTGGTTTTATATGTATGAAAGTGCTCGTATGTCTCTCCAGTACCACGGTAGTTTAAAATGTAACAAGTGGTCTGTCCGTTAGCTTGACGATTGAGAACTCCATAGTAGCTTGCACTGGGCACATCGATTCTTTAGACAATTATAGAAGGTCTTTGATTTGAAAAATTGTTATGGCCGTAGAAAACCTTCTTTACATACTAAGGGAAAACATTTTACATCTCACGGACATTCAATGGATTGACATTTAAAATGTGCGTTATCCACATAAATGTTTATCAATGTAAGTTCCATAAATACAAATAAAAACGTTAACACCGCAAGGGAGAGCTTCAAATAAGTCAAATAAGTGGCATTCCAGTTAACTTATAAGGCTATTACTATCCAGCATATCCGTTACTTTCAAAGTGAAATGCAGGAAAACTTATACAGTATAACCTCTCAAGTTGGACACTTTCGGTTCCACGAAAATGTGTCCAACGAAAGATACTTGTCTTCGCCTGGAATTTTATGGAAAAATATACTGAAATAATTAAATGTCTTCTTAATTATGGCAACCTTATAAATATTAAGTTATTAGCGTTGGTAAGTAAGTTACCGGATATGACCGTATAATGTACGTGACGGACGCCCCATTTTCTCCAACAGACGCATGGCAATAAACAAACATTCCATACGTAATTACGATGCTTACATTCCAATGAGGATCTTTCGATGAGTAAAATAAAACTGTATCAAGTCAGCCATAAAATTTCCGCAGCGAAATAAGTACCCCATTATCTCCATTGAACAGAGTTCTTCATTAAGCGTTAATTTTTGCTCACGAGGTCCAGAAAATCCCAGTCTTCTGTAGAATCCGAAAGTTCATTACAATGCTTGCAACATCCAGTCCCTCGTTGCTATTATGATATAGATTAATGTTATCCATGCTTCCATATCCTGTTTATTTAAGATCCATTTTAATGCCATTCTTTCAACTATGTATAGTCTGCATAGATGAATCTTCACTGCAGGTTTCCCAACTAAAATTGCATCTGCATTTCTTATAGTTAATGTGTCACGCGCTATTTTCGCCAGCCTCCTGCTGTTCCTTCCACCTTACGACCAAACACTCTTCTCAGCATCATAATCTTAAAACATGAGCATCATACGTATAAACTGGTGCAAGGTTACAGACGAAGAGGAAGATAATTTACTTAAAATTACTTACTTTTAAGTGACTTCAGGTAAGTATTGATGAAACAGTGTGATGTATGTGCAATCAGAGCCTACAATTAGAAATAATATATGGGTTAAACCGAACAGGTATTTTGGATATAAACTGAAACAGGGTACTGAGTATTTGTGCTTACAATGGTTGCGGGCGTCTCGTGAAAAGATGCGTCTTGAGCAGAAGGTTTTGAACAATTGTGGTTGTAAGAGAGATTGTAGATAGTTGGGACGTGGAATGTAAGGTGCTGCCAACCATAGGTTATTGGTTTTGATAAGAATGTCAAAGATATGATTGTGTACGTCTCTGTACGTGTCACTCAATTGTAAGCCTTGTTTAGTAGTTTTATATGCATAAAATTTCTCAAGTGTTTTTGTGTTCAACACAAAAACAACTTCGACGGGCCATACTACGCTGGTCCATTTATAAAACACTAACAAAAACCTTTGCTGTCTGAGGAGACATGCTACCTCCTCATTTCAAAACTGCACATGCTTCTTGGTTCTTACAAAGATCGCAATCGACCAGCACATGCATTCAACAGCAGTAACATAAAACGTACAAATCGACAAAGGACATCCAGTTCGTAGGATTTGAGGTTTTCACGGCAGTGAGTCTGAAGATGGCTGTCTTCTGGGCTGTTGCGCTATGCAGTCTGGTAGAAGTTTACTGATTTTTCAGATGAGTCACGGCCCTGATGATGGAGGCAGCAAGGACCTCTAAAACGTCGGTAAACTCCTACCAGACTATACGGCACAACAACCCAGAAGACATCCATCTTCAGCAACCAGTTACTGCCCTCTAGTGTTCAAACAGAAGCTCCAACGTCCGAGAAGCAATGCTCCAATTTGACAAGAGGTGTACATGCCTGCTGGAATTTTTCGCACACCAAATACGGACAAGCATTTATACGGGATAACCTGTTTCACTCGTTTACTGCCTCTTCATAGCGAAAGACGCAGGACGCTGTTCGAAAACAGCAAAGGGTGTTGACTGAATTAATTGCTGGAGCTGGGATGTTAATGGCGGGTTTCCTTTCCATTACACTTGGTATTCTTTCTTACAGCAAGTGCTTCACAGGGTGTTTCTTAAGATAAGTCAACGAGTTCAAACAGAGAGAACATACGGACGATGTTACGGAAGCTTCTGAAAGGCGTGGTTATCGTGTTCCTCACCCAAATGCTCCGGAACACGTCCTTTCTAGCTCTGGAACAATCGTAATGTATCTGCCGGTATGGGACATTTAAATGCTGAACTTCGATCCAGTGTTTGAGATGAATTGATTCGTTCTGGGTTTGCGTCTGTTTCTCAACAAAATGAATGCCATATAGGCCTTTAGTTTTACGGCAGAGGTTCTCAACTCGTGGTCCGCCGATGTGTATTGTGTAGCCTGCTGCTTACGATCCTATATGACGACCAACAGAAAGCCGACCACGTGACTCCAGACTTCCGCCATAGCCTTGTTTACATTTGTTCCTACTTGAGCCGCCAACGTCGAAAATTAATTTCAATTTCTTCCGCATCGGACGAACGGCGCACTCGTGCCATCAAGAGTGACGGGTAATGGCTATTATATCAGATGTAAATAGGCGGAAAAGGTTAGAAATACTGAAACTTAACGTGGGATTCGCCCAATGCTACGACTCCGATCTTATGTTAGGGAATTTTTAAATTTGTGGGTTATTATATACGAGAATTCAAATAATATATGAGCAATAGGAAGAAATTCTATTCTGAACCACTACGGTCCAAGACAAGAACATACATTTCATAATAAAAACTAAAGCTGATGACAGTTTTGTGCATTCAAACTGTAACATGTGAATATGTAATAAAAATGTTATAAATACTGTAACATGGTTTAGTATTTAGAAGAGAATAGGTTATAAATATAACGAAGCTGACATGGCATTAAGTCATTATATACACACGTGACTACCATTCTCCTTAGAAGAACCAGGTTTATACAGTGTACTCGTGTAATGGTAAAGTTTTAAATATAATAAAATAAATAGTGTAATGTTCCTTGGGTCTCAAATGGTGCCTAGCATGAACGATATTTTGCATTCATTACACAACAGCATCAGCAGATCTTTGCGTCCAGTACGTAGCAAAACGATTAGAGGACTGAACTTGTACTTAATGCTGGAGTAACTGAACCAAGAATGCTAAGTGTTAATACCAATACTAAGTCACTCATTCAGCACCTTTAACCTTTTCCCTGAAAAGTAAGTACACGTTCAACACGGTACTGCCACGATATAAGTCACATCTGATTAAATAAGGAAATGTCCAATTTAAGTTACGTATCGGGGATAAGTGGGTGGAATACATAGGTGCAATGTTAATGCAGCTATATGTAGAGGCTTCATGTCCACATCCATATACCAAACGCCGCCTCCTGTCCGTGGAAAAGGGATTACGTGGTCTGATGAAGCTCAGAGACATGGCGGCGTGGAGGTGGCATATGTTCTGCCAAAATGGTACAGGGCTCTGAAGATGGAGGCAGTGTGTTCCTCCGAAACGTTATCTACCTACAAGTCCATACGGCGTTACAACTCATAAGACCAACATCGACAGAATGCAGCATAATACAGTTTGCATGTCGTTAATTTAGCGTAAACACACACGAAGGAAAGTTATTTTTTCGCATCTTCCCTCAAAGATGGCAGAATACCACAACTCTATTGTCCTGTTACCTACTGATAAGCTATGCTACCAATTGCTACTCACAAAATAAAACAATTACAGACCTATTAACATATCTGTTACGAGTTTACAAAATCTTTTCATCCTCAGTGAGGAGTTGTGGAGAACAGCATCTTATTATGAAAAATCAGCTCCACATTTGCTGAAAAACTGTGGAAAACCACAGAACTTGTCGAAACCGAGTCTAACTATGAGCACACTGAACTATAAGCAGCCGTGGTATCAGTTTACGTTATAGTGCACAAAATTATTTAAGTCAATATCAGGTCAAATTACTTAACTTCAAATTAAAATTCACTTAGTATCGACAACGCAAATTTTATTCTCGAAGCGTGGAGAAAAATGACAGCTGTGCAAGTACAATGATAAAATGTCGACAGAGCCTTTCTCGGCACAGTCTTCGGCAATATTTCACATAATAACATCAGGTGTTGAACATAAATTTGTTGGAGGTTACATAAGCGACCCTCTCACAACACACCGGTTTCTTTCATAAATCAAAACTACTGGCATGAGAACTTGCATTTTTTCCGGAGTAGGACATCTTGAAGAAGTCAAGGTCTTTGGTATGATACAAAGTATCATCAGGATCGGGAAATGTCAGATCGGAGGTTCCACCAATGAATTGCAACGGGTAAAATGATGCACCCCAACATAAAGTTTACATTACAAATAAAAGGCCGAGTCCCGCAAAATGTGAATTAGCGCGACAGCTTCAGTGACTAAAAACAGTGTATAGACGCAAAGAAACGTACAAAGAGGGAATCAACAGAAAATATGTACGCAATTTATCACTCGTATCTATTAGTTACGAACAATTAAAGAGAACCACCTGAAGATGATCAATCGAGGTCGAAACATGCAGTGGATCTTAAAAAACATTGAAACGATAATAAAAAAATTGCTGTGTAGACGGACTGTCAATAACTAAGGATCTACACACAATAGGATGTACCCCTTAGAAACGGATAAATTTTATTGATTTGTAGAACCTTAGATTCGTAGGATTTGAGGTTTCACAGCGGTGAGTCTGAAGATTCCTTTAGATAATAAAAGTATAACATTCTAATTAATCGTATGCAGATTACGCAACTGTAATTCGTTCACATTCGTGCAAAATTAATGCAAATCCTATTCTAGTTCTCTAGCCTTTTATAAAACATCTAATATCATTTATTTGGTTTCACTAAACTTTTCAGCATGCAATGCATAAAATCTAAGCACTAAACACTTATATGACCTGTATCTACTGTGAATTTATCTACGGAGTGGGATACAGAAAAACCACTTCTCCCTCTCGTGTGGAACACGCCCTTGTAAGACACGGTTTTAATGACCGCTGTGTATTCTGTAACATTTCACGACCAAGACTTGAGTAAATACATTGCATCAAGATACAGTACAGAGGTTTAATGGTTTAACTACAACGTTAAAGACCTGTATTAGGCAATCAAAATGCTAATATAGCTAAACTATACGAGATCATTTACAATATTTAAGGGAAAAACCTAGGTAAGATGATGGTTTTAAACCAATACTTTTCTTATCAATCTTGACTAGCCGAAACCTTACAATAAGAGCAATCATTCCATGCGTATTGTTGAATATAATAGAAAATAATTATTCCTAAATCCAGCGTCTTCACCGATATACGCGCCTAAAACAACGCACAAAAAAAAATTTCGCATCTTCTAGAAAATGACGATGCCACGAACATGGTATATCCCAGAAACATCACTTAGCTATGTTGAAATTCAACTGAATACAGCTCGTGGAATGACGTAGTACGTAGTCGGTAGCATAGCTGATATTTGTTATTGTTGGTCTCCTGTGATGTAATACGTTGCACGGATAAGTAAAATGATTGATAAATGAGGGAAAGACAAAGATACGAAGGGAATTAAAGAACGGGACAAGAAGGAAGTATTTAATGAAGACAGGCCTACGAAATCATTACTTCCCGATTTCAAGGGGCCTTTCCAACAGTAAACAAAAATAAGTAATTTAAGCGCACGATTTCAGACAAAAGTGTCACAATAAATGTGGTTCTTCCTATGAGAAAGTACAAGGAAATCTTTTGTGTGGTATGAATCAAAATTGTTATTTTAATTTATACCAAAAAAAGATTTGCTTTATTTTATTACAATACGGCAAACACTTCTGAAAATATAACTTTATAGGAGCTCCAAGATACTGAATATTTCTAAGCATTATTCTCTTCGACGTCACGTTGTATAATTTCGGTTTATGTAGGCTAATAAACGTTGCGAACGGGATGTTCACTCCAGAACCCTTAACAACCTACTCTCGTCAGAATGAGTGAGGGCTATGACCTTAACCTCTATGTAGTCATAAATTTAGAAATGTTTCAATCCATAAATTAATTCGAATTTCGGTCATTGACTCCTCTCAAGGTACTTTTTATTGCAAACTTTTTTCAAAGGTTCAATCTTCCTTGAAGGTTTGACAGCCTGAATAATGCAGTGTTATTATTAATGGCCATGAATTGAAGGAAAATAGTGATCAGCTATGAAATAAGCGTAAGATAAAGGAGACAACTAGTGTTTGGGGTAGAAGAGTTACGTACGATTTGGGGAAGGAAAATGAGAGACGAGTAGAAGTTGTTGTTAGTAGTAGTAGTAGTAAAGTAAAAAGAGCTAGAGTAAACTGCCCGTCAAGAATGACGGGACATTACGAAATAATCTTGTTTTCATATGCAGTATCACAACAAAAATAAATACGCCTAATTTTCATAATCTGTGCGTTTCCAATCACTGCAAAGCAGTGCATTCTCTCATTCCAAAAAATCTATAAATTAAGTTAATATACATAAACTTATTTCACAGTTCCTTGGACGAACTAATCCTCTAGTGTTTTATTTAATCGCAATAAAATACTAACCAGCATATATTCAATACGTTACCTTTAATTTGTTAAATAAGAGCAACCTGATAAAGACGGCGATTAGTCATCGCCCTGATGATGGAGGCAGCAAGTACCTCTGAAACGCTGGTAAACTTATACGAGACTACACGGCACTTCAACACATAACATAGTCATCTTCCTAATCGCCGCTGTGAGAACCTCAAATCCTACTTAACCTGACCAAGTTACCAAACGTTTACGAAATGATTTTCTGAAGCTTCATATTGTTTATTCTTACTTATTTTAATTTCCATCAGTAAGTTTCTACTTACATTATTCCCCTCTCTGTTATCGTCATGAAACCAGCCATTCCTTATACACATTAAGCACGGACGTTCAAAGTTTGTAAATGACAGTGCTAAGGGAACACCCATCTGTCCTCACAAGACATATAATTAGCCGCGCATACATTAAGCAAGAGAAAATACGGGGAAAACAGCTAGAACAGGTAGAGTGGGAGACGCGCACATTATATATATATATAAGACGTAATCATGCATATATCATCGGTGCACCAAATAAGTATATCCTTATCGCAAGCGATCCAACCTCATTATGAGCCTCGTACTTACAACAGCGAGTTTCCGTACTTAGACATGGCTACCCATAAGGTAAGCTGACTTAGTCTTGCGGCATAACTTATTACGTAGGTCATCCTGTTGTGGCAGGGCCAATTCAAACGGAATATCCTTAGAAATATCAATTTTCCCTAAACCCATGCAGCCTTACATTTTAATACGCAGACAACTGATAGCTTGATCAACATCTACTACGTACAGCTATTCTCGGATTATGATGTCTGTTAGGAGAACCTTTTACCCCTTTTAGACACGGAGCTGCGAATCAGATGATGTTCGTTTGGGTTGTGACGCTGCAGCCCTGAAGATGGAGATATATTTCTCCGAAACGTAGGTATCTACGCACGAGTCATTATGGGGTCACAACCGAAAAGAACAATATCGTCATCTTCACCGACTTGAAAACTTCAAAACTAAGGGTACATTTCTCTTCACTAACAACGAACGTATAAAAAGTACATTTCAATACAATCGTGTACATTTTAAATAAAACTCGTTACTTTTTCAATACTCTACTTAGGATACTTTGTAAGCAATTGCACCTAACAACGCCAAAATGAAAATAATGGGTCACTTATTCCCTTCAGTGCTTCCATAAATATAGTCCACACTACACGGATTCTACTTAAAAATCTAAAGCCTGGTTTTTCAGTCAACAGTTACAGTAGAGACGGGTGTATAGTAGGAGCCACAAAATTTCAAATGCAATGCAACTGACGATACTAACGTAGACATGCTTAATAATACCGAAGAAGAATTACAAATGACTGCAGTGTGGGAAAATCAGCATTGTATTACTTACAGCCATTATGAAGAGATTTTATATTTTTCCTTTGAGTAGTTAAATTAAGTTCGGAGCTTAATACATAATAATAAGACACTCATAAAACTAGGCTCGTTCCCATAAATATCTGCATGGATTAGAACCCTTCTGGACAAACAGTCGCTCAGTGCTCGCTTTTATGGAAACTGAGAGGTCATTACCATGTTCACAAAAGCCCGCCACTAATCCCTATGCTCACACCTATTTCTTTAAGATAAATTTAATATCATCCTCCCATCTACGCCTATCCGTAACTAATTAATGGATTTAGACGAAATCTGACAATGATGCCTACACAGAAGTAGATAATACTGGTGTTACATAACCCCTATTTTAAATGGAACTAAAATTGTCGTGGTACAAAATATTTTTTTTTACATAACATAAAACTTGGATTTCATTAAAGTGCGACTCTTATTTGAAATGTTCTTCCATGTGGTAAACATTCGAAATACGAGGGCAATTTTCTGACTCTGCCCCATGGAGTTAGGTTACTCTCCATGAAAATCGCTTTGCGTTCTTGATCAAAACATAAAAATACGGGTACATTTTCAGAAAATGTTTGTTTCTATAGCAAAATCTCCTTGTTTGTAAATGAGGCTTTAAATACAAAAAGAAGAAAATATTCCTGATTATACCACCTCTCTAGCAATTACAATAATTGGACGTAATTAAAAACGTGTTCTCAATTATAGTGTGTCAACAAAATATATAGTTTCAAAACAAAAGAAAACCGACTGTTTTGGCATCCAGGTAAGAAAATATTGCTAAGAATCTTACCAATTAAGCATTTTTGTTAAACCAGTATCAATTAGTGTTATTTAATTTGCTCGACCGAGAGATTATTTATCGAAAAAAGAACCATAGGAAAAGGTCAGTAATCCCACTTTAACGTCACGAAGAATAGCGATCCTAATAATTTCTCCAACACAGTTTACAGCGCATCTGTTTTATTTACCTTTTTAAGAATATTTATTGGCGAGCTTTCGATAGTCTTCCGAACACGTGACAGTCTACTGTGATGGCTGAAGATGTCCAAGGGGTAGTCACCTTTCTGCTAGTTCGCTGACATGCCATTAAACTAAACACATAACATAAATCTTCCCATGCGATGATGCTTAACGGATTCTAATTCCCCATCTTGGAACTCAAGTGTCCATTGCGTAAGAGTAAATGCGTCGACAGTGACAGAAAAAAACGCAGTTTCCAACCAATGAGACGTAAAAAGTAAAGTTTGTCCCACTATACGCCATGTAGGCGTTTGGGGTGAGTGGAGGTATAGCTCCTCTCTTCCTTGACCCCGGCACTAGATGGGGGTGAGTGGTCAGCATCACGCCCCGGCCGGCTTTACCCCCGGGAAAGGACCCCCGGTACCCATTGTAGAGGAGGCTGGGTGGGCCCCAGAGACGTAAAGAGAGAGAAATACGTTTTCAGAAATCATACGGGAAGACAAAAGATTATAAGACGCAATGCACTGTTCGAAATTAATTTCTTCGCCACGAATGAAATTCTGATTTGTTTATGTGGTTACAAATTCTTTAACTTCACCACATTTGAAGAATATATTAGCTACATTTTATAAAGATATTATCAAGCAGTCTGGTGAGACAAGCATAAGTATTTAGTTTTTTCCACGTATATTATCACCAGAAGAAAATAGAAGCTGATATTTCCCATTAAATTTCAGCAATTATTTATTTTCTTAGGCCTTCCTGATGGCATGTTTTAAAGAGAAACTAATGAGTGCAAAGCAATAAAGCATCTTGTTTATTTATGTTGGTTAAAAAGGAAGCGTACAGCCAGAGTGGCAGGGGCAGGCCGCGTACGTTCAACACAGCATAACAATTTTGTTTTATTTTCAAAATGTATTCTTGAAAAATAAAATTCATATCTCTTATAGACTTAAAACCGGGGCTAATTCAATATCACAACATTTATTTTAATAGTCCTAATACCGCAAAAACTATAAATCTTAAAACCTAACAATTTACTTGATTCTTCATATTAATGTAACCATCATTGCACTAAACATAATACAAAAAACTTCATAAATCGAGAAATCACTTTTCGACGCAAGACGTTGAACTCGCAGTGTTACCGTCCATTATAAAAGTCGCTCTCCATCAAATATATAATTATTTCCAGTATTTTTACCTCATACGCAGCGCAATCTTACAAGTGATTATACGTTGCAAGTTACTATTAAATCACAACATTTGCGATTTTAATGTACGCCCACTTAAGAATCAGGGGATAAAAAGTAGTAGTAGTACACGAGATAAATTAGGTTTACGTGCTTTGAAAGACCTTCACGACGCGTCATTTCCAGTTCTGGGCTTCATTTTCGCACTTAAACTTCCTAAAGTTTTAAATCATACAATATTTACGAAAACTTGTTCAATTCACAAATCCCCAAATTACTTTCATTCTTGCATTTAAATTTTCAAGTTAATTAGTGTACAGCTAAAATCAACAAAATAGACACTTAATAAAGTCCTGGCATAAGCCGACAATACGGATGTCCAATAAAAGTATGGAACGGTTTTAAACCTTATAACTTTAACAGGTCAAAATCTTCATCAACGTTGCTGTTGTAGTAGTTGTAATTAATTATAATACTAATAATTACATTTTTAAAATAAAATATAACAATTACTAACAGGTTCATAAAATATATTAACAATATTGATTGTCGTATTTCCTTAAAATCGGCACTGAAATCGGAACAACGCTATAACTTTACGACAACATTCATAATTCGGAAATAATAAATAGATAATTATTATTTTATTTCGTAAACAAACTGATATCAAACTATACACTTAAAGCTGAAATGAGTCTTGTCGATTACGCGAAGCTGTGGATAAGAACTTCAGAGAATATGGACAGTGTAACAATAAATCAATTCTGACGTAGCAATTGTTCTCCCACTGCATCTTACATAAGAATACAACTGTTCAGAGTAACATATTATATACTGCCATTTCGTGTTCGTTTTAAGACTTTATAAAGCCCATGTCAGTTACACGTAGCCATCAATTCCGCCCACTATTTCATACACGTGATTGCAAGAAGAAACTTAGAGATAAAAGGAAGTAAGAAATAAAAGTATAGGACGCACATGAAAGAGAAACATCAATCAGAGTGGCGTAGGGTAATTAGTCGCCAATATGAAGAAGGCAGGCCTACGTATTATAGCAACGGAATTACCTGGCATGTATGTTCTATTTTCACGAGGCAATACAAATGATGTAAGATGTCACGTACCTAGTTTGAGTGATGGATGTGAGAATCTACGTACTGGTGACGGTTTCAGAAATACAGAACACTATAAAGATGCTAATTTAACACAGGTATCTTCTCACGTGTACACATAAATGCATCAAACACATGCAGTCGAAAGATGTATTACCTATTTAATAATATACAGTTAACTTGTCAGTCTCATGTAAAAGAAATAATGCGAAAATATTCTATATAAATAATGACAGACGCACAGATTGAAGAATAAAAAGGAATTTTCAAACATTAGTCTGTATTTCATGTGTGCAATTGCAATGCAAGAAATGTACAGCATTGTACGATTAATGTAACGTGTTTTCTGTAAGGATGAAAGATGTATGAGATGTATATATGTGGTTTTCAATACTACAGTGATGTACGAAAATCTTGTTCTAAAATAAGACACCGCAAATTAAATTCGTATTGCTTGTATTTAGTCAACTATTAAAACCAAATGGAAAATACAAGAAAGCGAGAATAAACACAAAACAGAGCTTCTACAAATGACAGAGTGCATCCTGCACATTTTAGTTGATACATAATTTTTCTTCATTATTTCCGTCTAATGCCTTTATACCTTGGCTGCCTAGAGCACGCTAAATTTCGTATCACTCTCTCCTGACCATTCCTTTTTTTTATATAAACAGTACAATATATTTAGAAATATATTCTGACAGTAGGTGCGTTACAGTTGGTCTTCTGGGCTACAATAGTGCCGCGTGATCTTGTAGGCAGATACCAGCGTTTCGGGAGAAACAAATAACTTAAAACATTGTTTTAACTGCATTTCATTACACATTTAGGAATATAAATTATTTTATCGGAGTCTTCTGCTATCCTGTGAGTTCACTTAACCTCAAGCATTTTAAAACGAATGCATAGCGATGGGAACTTCTTGGAACAACTTCTACGTACGATGGTACGACTAAGACGATAATTCAATGATCCATTTATGTTCACTATTTCAACTGTTTCCTACTTACGCGATCCAAAAGGTCTGCACAGTCTCCCTGTTTATAACCATTACCACACAACATACAAAATTAGTACACATGTTCATAAACTTTCACCATAGAAAATGTCAATTCATATCTCCAAAGGTTTGAACCCGGAACCTATCAAATACGAAGCAGTACTGCTAACCACTCGGCTGAGACGTTTCGTCGTTAAATACAGAAAAAAATTACTTTATTTCAATTGTCTGAATATTATAATTTCAGCTATTACCTGTGTCTCACAATCTCTGCTAATAAATGATGAAAATTTGAGTTTCGAGGAACACTGTTTGAAAACCACAGTCGTCGCTTGGTCCGAAAAGCGTTCAAGAATAAACTGAACCACATTTAGCATACGAGTAGCCTATATGCTGAGACAGAAATTTCCATGAATGAAAATAAACATTTATTCACGGATACTTGAATACCTTAATAGAACATAATTTTAAGAAGAAAAATGAAATTATATGAATAATTTGCTGACGACTGACAGCAACGTCACAGTTCCCCTTCAGTGGCACATAACAGTCTTCGAGCCGAGGATGCTTCCTCGAAAACTCACAAAATTTAAACTAAATATTCTCATGCGGCAAAGTATACTTCATTGACCGCGACTTTACACTGTACTCATTTAAAAATAAACTGAAAGGTACAATGCAATGAAGTCAGTTTCTTGCACCTACATCTACTAGGTATACTAATTTGTCTCGTCGTCTGACAGACTCTCGTCAGTTTTATTTTTGGGTAAAGATTTTGGCAATGTGGGCAATAAATCTTCTCAAATTCTTACATGGCATCCACAAACATCAATGACGGAGAAAGAATAATAAGATTGGGGGGGGGGGGGGGCTCAGAACCTCGATATGTCAGCACTGAAAGGAGGGAGAAAAAATTGCAAATAAGAGTCTACACCACTGAATGCCTGTCACAGAAAACAAATGCACATGATACTGCGATGGTACCTCCTTTTCACTTGGCAAATCACAAGAAACAGCATATCAGACCTGTCATTAATAGACAATAAAGTCCGACTGATTTAACAGAGTGTATGAGGCCCACATGGGCTACAAAAGCTTTAAATAAAATCAAACTTGAAATGGTCTTGGTGATAACTGAAAATGTTGATGCTTACAAAAACATTCTCACGCCAGTAAACTGGTCCATGGCTACATAAAGAATAATTCCTTTCTTCATAGTTCGCGTGGGTAGCCTAAGATGCATAGACTACTGCAAAAATACGCTATACGCACTGTAAATTTCACTGTAATTCAGGAATTAAATTTACTGCTTTCTTCAGTGGCATTAAACCAGACTCTTGGGGCAGAGGAGAGGATAAGAAACCATTGACCTGGCGTCTAAATGTGACTTTAAACATGCTGAAATATGCAGCCGGCCAAGATGGTTATAAACACTTGTTTTAGCTTTATTCGTCGTATGTTTCCTTTTAAGCCTCAAAATCTTATAAAGTCACTATACTTTTGAAGGAATGATCCTCCTCTGTCTTCAACTAAATATTGGGGGGAGGGGGATTCAGACTTCAAAGCGTAGTGATATTCTTAAAACTTCTTAAAAACAGAAGAGAACAAAGACAGTAGTAACAAAAGACAATCGCCAAGGACATTCTGGGAAGATATGGTTATAAATAGTTGTAATAAACTGTTAAAACCCTCGGGCACATTAAAAGGGCTTTTAGTTAACAGTTTATTACTCAGAGATTAGACTTGACTTCCGTCTTACACCTTCACATGGACACTAGAGCCCGAAGGGACAAATAAATAAACCTGCATATGAAGTCCACCTACACAAACATACACGTGCAATCTATAAGAACAGCAGTAATTATAGATACTATTCCTTACATAAATAAATCTCTGGCTATAGCCTAAGAAAGTCAGGCGGCTAACCTTATTTCACCGGAGAGTCTATGGCGGCCGATGAGGAAGGTGTGAGCTCGGTCCATCATCTGTTTCGCCCACGGCGGCTTGATCCACACCAAATTGCTGAAGTGGCCTGCATAGGCGGCAGGCATCATCCAGTTTTCGATACTCAGCCGACTGCATCGGAGGAGAGAGCAATTAATGAATTAAAACGAGTTCAGTGTCGCACATGTAATTTCCCTTCCCTTTTGAATCATACTCTACAAACTACAAGGCCTGATAAGAAATTACTGTAGGGTAAAATGGTGATTAATATTGATGGTAAGCAAGAAATTTTATATGGACTGGTGCAAATGTCAGGACACATTTGAAATTAAAACGCATATAAATACTAATATGGCTGCCTTCTGGGTTTTTCTTCAGTGTAACCTTATAGAAGTTTACAGACGTTTCAGGTGTGTTTCCTGCCTCCGTCATCAGATCGCTAGCCATGGACGTAGGCAGTAAGCACATCTTACAGTTTCGATGGCATACTTGATGGTGTTATGGTAAAGATATTAATTTTGTGTGTATTTCATTTGCATACTGTTACCATTTCTAAGTACATATTCCTCCCAGAATTCAACGTAAGAACCTCCAGATTAAAGCAGACACAATATGTTAGTAATGAATGCAATTAACCACTTAAGCCTAATTACAGAGAGTAATAGAGAATTAACACTATGACATTTCAGTGGCATGAGCACTTTTGACAACATCTGCCAGTGCCGGAGACCTGGTGACTCAATATAGGTCACGGGTATTAAAAGTTCCATTTACATGTATTAGTGTCTGTAAGTCCTAAGGGCTGTCAACAGTGCTGATGGTGGTGTTTACTGCTACACGAACCTGTTATGGTAATTTAGCATTTTGGGCACTGAAATTATCATGAGAATAAAGAATGACAGCTGAAGAAAGAACGAACGGGGAACATTTTAAGCCTGTTTTAGGTTATCAAATGGACAACATGCA
This sequence comes from Zootermopsis nevadensis, assembly GCF_000696155.1. Next base: position 835,047 of record NW_019059610.1, read on the forward strand.
GTGAACTTCAAGAAATGCAGAGCTGAATAACATGAAGACAATCAAAGTGACTTCAAAATCTTGAAGACCTTCACTGAGAAACTTATCACCTATATTCATCTTTTCAGAGGTCATAAATGATTAGAGATTCATTCCCCCACGCATACTCATGGTGTGGTGCTTAATAATAAGCACGAGAAAAACGTTTATACTATATAATATTCCTTTACGTCAAAATCAGTGTCTACTGAGGGCCGCACAAAAGGAGGTGACTGTTTCGAAGGCCATCACACGGTTGAGAAATATCATAACCGTATATCTTCATTAAATCCAGGCTTAAGCATAAAATATATGGCTAGTTAATATATTTTCCCCACAAGCACACACAAATGTGTACGTCACCGAAATATTTCCACTTTATTTAACTGAAATGTAAAACAACGGTACTATATACTAATAGCTACTTGAGAGGTACCGTATTTGAAACTCAAAATTAATTAAAATCGGGACATTTTGAGTCGTATATCGCTTATGATTCGAGAAATCAGCCGGGCTGCATGAAATATTAAGGAAGCGCCTGCTTTACTGTTACAATAATTCCACTGCGCTGACAAGTCTGCTTTTTTGCTTCTTAGCAATAAAACATAGCAGCACTATTTTTGGGCATCATTTCGAACTTTGGAGCTGATAGATATTACAACATAACAGTTGAGGACAGTCTGTTCATCGGGCGAAATTAGAACAAGTGGTTTTCCTGTTTCACGAACAGACAGCGGAAGATAATCAAACATGCAAGAGCTATTCGTTTCCACCCGAGGGAAAACAATGCCCCCCTCCTCTCTGTACCATCCACAAGTCCATTATTCAGTTATAGGCCTATCCTCTCGCCGGGAGAGACAGTCACATGCCTAATGCACTCAAAGCAGCCAATCAGAAATAAGAGAGGTTTCTGTAATCATCATATTTATCCCTCACCTTAGTAATCACTAACATCATGGAATTTCTTGAAGCGTGACAATGGCTTCCACTGCAAAATTAATTCGCCATTTTCTTTCTTTTCTTTAACTCTTATTCGTAGATAAATTAAACAATAAACATTCAAATTTGTCTGAGTACAACAATTACAGATCGCGTTATAGACAGTGACAGGCAGATGTTTTGACGACGGAAGTACTGTAGAAAAAAGAAAAATCTTCCAGTAGAAGACATAAAAATACATTAAATTTCAGCGGCAATCAGTTTTGAAATCTATGCCTTAAAGATATAACTATGCCTTATACCCTGCACCTGACAGTTTAGGGCCAATGACAGTTTCAGAATTCAAGACAATTGTACGGCGTGTAAGTTAAACGTGGAAGAAATCTATTTACATTCCTGGGTACGAAACCGGCGATCAGGAGTGCTACTTATTATTTTCAAACCGGATATGACCGCTTCTTTCTTTCAAAATCTTTTCCACACCTGCAATTACTTCTTCGTTATTAAATATATGTACTTGCACAGGCGCTGAAGAAATTACCTGCTCTTGTGAAATCCGAAAGTTCATTATCGCCTTCCTGAGCCAGATTAATCCATTCCACCCCTCCCCCCTTAGTCTGTTTCCTTAAGATTCATTATATTATTACCTTACCGTCTACGCGAAACTCATCCGAGTGTCTCTTCTCTTCAGGCCTTCAAACCATAATTTACTACGCATTTCTCATTTCTTACATCCATAAAGTTTGTGCCCTCGCCCAGTTTTGTCGTCCTTGATTTTATCATCTTAGTATTTGGTGAAGAGCAGATTAAACGTTACAAAGCACTTCATTATGCAACATCCTCCAGCCACCTGTCCAAAAATTCTCCTCAACATCTTATTCTAAAACACCCCCAACCTCTGTTACTCCTTTAATCTGTGAAACAAGATTTCACACCCATACAATGAAACAGGTAACATTAAGAAATTCTAATTATTTCACTATATCACCAGAACAGGAACATCACGGGCAATAAGGCATGAACATCTGCAAATATATGTAACTTATTCCACCTGAAGCAAAACGTTAAATTTCTGTATTTTTCTAAGGCCACTTTATCCCCGGAACACACCACACCTTCTAGTACAAGCATTTGACCGTAAACATATTCACGTGACTGGAGGGTCAGTTCCAAATTATCGGATCGGTGGTGACATGTATAGTGATTAACAATGATGAAAACCTATATACACCATGCTGGTTGCAAGATTCAAAACCGCGACCATATGGTTTCCAGATCAACGCGCTAATGACCGCAGCTATGAGACCTGCCAACGTAAATACAGCCGAGAAATGTAAAATAACAGTTTCGAGAGCAGCTTAATGAAAAAATAATTGAACGTATTAAACAATCTTGTACTCAGGACAAAAGCTATATTACCGGTAGCTTATTATTTGTACTAACTTTAATTTGTGTAAGAACCCTTAATTTTGTACAATTTGGATCTAATTTCCAGCCAGACTAAACTCAGTTGTTATAGAATAGAATTAGGTTAAAATGCAGAAAATTACATATTCACGTGTGTGAATACTATTTTATTTTATTTTTCAAATATGGTGGCGGAACGGGATAAGTTGGTGCACGGGGAAAGTAGGCGTTGTATATCACAAGAGTCACAAAACGAAAAACTTATGCACTGTAACTTTATAATAAATTAATGCGGATAACATACTCAGGCAGGTTTCACTAATACTGCCCGTACTATATTCAGACTATGAGAATGAAAAAAACCAATAAATATCTAAACACTTTAAAACCCGTGTCCCATTCTAATGTTTAAAAGTGATTAAAATGATTAACGACATACACGGATAAATGAATTAATGGTTACAGAAATAACAATCTAGCAGGCTATTATAGTTTCGTAATTATCCTGGAGTACACATGAAGTTCTTCATTCCTTAATTTTCTCCTCTTGCAGGTTCAAATGTTATCTTATGCACTTTTCAGGAACACTCAATATTTACGTGTGTTCAAGTAAAATAACTTTATAACGCGGCATAAGAAAACGAGAGCAAATACTTGTGTGTTGTCTTAACGTTTCTACGTTGCAAAAGTCTCAATGAGTGAGCTTTCAGGTTCTCACGACGACGAGTATGAAGTTCGTCTTCTGGGATGTTGCGATCGCCCTGATGATGAAGGCAGTAAGCTCCTCTGAAACGTCTGACTTTTTTTCACAGACTACAGGGTGCAACATCCCAGAAGGCAGCCATCTCAAAGTCTGAATGCGTTTGGTAGGCACGGATGTAGCAGGATGTGATGCAATGGAATGCAAATGTGCTAGGACAGACAGGACGTGACAACAGAGGTCGGCACGCGTGCAAGCTGAAGATGCTGCTAGCTGATCCGTCGCACTACATCACAACAGTGGAATACGGCTACTCGTGTGACTTCAATGCCTTGTGCCGCCCTTACACGCTCGCATTTTTTCTGCGTTGCTTCATGAAGACAGCAGCTTCCATCGAAGGAATCCCACCGAACGTGAAAACGGCTTAACCCTAAGCCGAGTCACATAAATTCTGCGTATTCTTAGATAATTAGATATTTAATAAATAATATCAAATTTTAGTGAAAAAACTGAAGTGAGGAGATTACATGGAGGATAATATTAAAACGGAAGATGTGAGGGTATAAATTGGATTCAACTGATGAGATTTGGGAGTCTTGCGGTGATGAGTATGAAAATGGCTGTCTCATGGGATGTTGCGCCTACATCATCAGTCAGGGATGTAGTAGACTTCTCTGACACGTCGGCCAATATGATCAGATTACACTCCAGAAGATAGCCAGTTCTGGATTCAGATTTTATCAGTTTATGGTCCGTTGGCGGCTTGTTGTAAACATGGTAATGAATCTTCATGTTCCACAGAAGGCTTGAGAATCTCTTCGTCAGTTGAGCAAATAATTATCATAAGCTTCTCCAAAAGGATTCTGTTCTATGGAGTCAGTATCCTCATATTACTATACGTCTCTTTCTTCCACCCTTTCTTTATTCTCCTCTTTGTTCCTATCTTTCGCTTACCGCTGTCTTTTCTTCTGTACTTTTCCTTCTTTCCTTATAAATGTTCCTTCCTTCTGGGCATTTAATTTTTCTGCGTTTTACAGCTATGAATTTGGCAAACTATTAAACAAAACACTAACTTCTATACCGTTAATTAAAATTACTGAAAAATTCAGCCACAGAGAATAATATGAGCCGACCCTCACGGGACGGGGTGCACTTGTGCTATTTTTACATTAAAATTTGCAGTGGAGAGTAAGGTGCCAAGAGGTCGGGCTTACTTCAGATAACATCGCCATTTCACGCCTTACGCATTAGCTCCATCGCCAGGCATTTGGTTGTACGAAATAACACAGAAAACGATACAACAAAAAATAATATAAGATAGTAGTATATTTTAATTTTCACCGGAAAAGAAGTCCTACGAACCAGCGTTAAATGCGCAACTCCCAGTCTGTGTGCGTCACCCCAATTAAGTCCGATTATTACCAATTTGTGTGAACACAGTTCCACACTGTTGTCTTCATAGAAGACTATAAAACCTTCTACGTAATCCACTCACTGTTTCTCTATGCATTAAAAATTTTCTGTCGGCAGAACTGATTAAAGAATTTCACTTTTACCGTCTTTAAGAAATGAAACAAAAGAGAATACGTTTTGCGCTATGGTTCCTACTAGTAAGCTTAAATATAAGTCTGCGCATATTATCACTAAATTATGGCTTTAAAATTGATTTTAGACTTCTAAATAACGCACAAATAAAGAAACAAGCATTGTGCCTACCACAACATCAAACAGTTAAGGTGCCGTAGTTTACAGTTGGTGTACTGTAGCTATCATGTCATTTCAGTGTTAAACAGCTTCTTCTGTATATGGCAGAACAACTTCAGTGTAAGAATAAAGTTTTCACTTTCCTTCGAAGAAATCTTATCCAATGCGGTCCATTTCCTGCTTCATAGTTCAGTGACTTATTAATGACGTAACATTTGAGTGGAACAACAGATTCAAGATGACTACAGGATAAGAAGACGGGTGTTTACCAATATTTCATCATCACAGCGTCGCCCTGATGAAGGAGGCAGCAAGGACTTCTGAAACGTTGGTAAACTTCTACCAAATTACACGCGCTACAACCCACAATCACAGCCGTGAGAACCTCAAATCTTTCATGACTAGAGGCTGATACAAAAAGGTGGCCTTAGAAGCCGACGCGCCTCTAAACCCGCAAACACAAGCAACAAATACGTCTCATTCTAATCAACAGATATCATTTGGTAAGTGTCCTACATATTTAAAAATAACATAGTTAATAATTTCAGCACAGTTAGTGGCATTTATAACTTTTCTTGACAAAAAGAAATAATCGGGCTATATGATCATTCGTAATAATTATACAACATGAAGACAATAGCCTTCTGGGATAATGCGTCGTATAGGGCGAATCGCCCTGATGATGGAGGTAGCAAGTACCTCTGAGACGCCGGTCAACGTCTGTGAGACTATGTGGCGCAATATCCCAGACGATAGCCATGTTCATACTCGCCGCTGTCAGAATTTTTAATATCACATTAGACAACAGTTTCGGTCAACAATAATATACAACAAAAAATGTCATAATAAATAAGCAATTTTATTTTCTTACGGTAATGGTAATATCACTGCAACAGCATTCACTTGTTATTTTGCTATCCACTTATACTCTAGACCAGTGGTATTCAACCTGGGGTACGCGAAGACATCTTAGGGGGTACGTGAAATTTAAAGAAAATAAATATATATTTTATGATAAACACTGAATAATCTGTAATGTAATTTATTTAATTTATTTTAGATGTAGATTATATACTATGTATAACTTGAATTATACACCAACAACTTTGGGGGTACAAAGTTGAAGAGAAATTATATCTGGGGGTACGTGAACAAAAAAGGTTGAATACCACTGCAATAGATTATTCATTTGGAAATTCTAACAACATGTCGACTTTGCTTTGAAATGATTAGTCTCAACATAAACATGTGAATTTATCCTGTTTTCGCCACCTAGTCAGAAACCTTCCTTTCCCTTTACATTCAAAATACCATCAAACATTTTTATGAATAAAATAGAAATCTGAACTGAAAGATGTTATATTCCTCTAAGAAAAAAATTCTCCCGTGGCGATGAGGGAAAATTAGGGACATACAACACGCACACGAAGAGCGGCCAACTAAAAAGAATATTAATGATACCTAAATACATGCAGCAACGATACCTTGGATCAGAAACGAAAAACCGGTAGCTTCGCAGATACGATTCAGACAAATAGCTTAAAGCAGATGCATAGAATATGTAAATAGCTCCAACTAGCAGCTAAACAGAAATGAAGTCTTTCTGTATCTGACGTACGCTCACCGCCAACAGAAATGATGAGGTCGAGGGGGTAGGAAGAAGTCGACTTGACTGATCTGGCAGTAACAGCTCCAGGTAGCTGGGATAAAATCAGAACGAAGATGGAATTCTTAGAACCTCTCTTACAAACACGACACTACTCGTAAAACGCCCACAGAGTATGGAAAAAATGAAAGGAAATACACAGCCCACCGGACATGGATTGTGATCGCGTATGTCATAGTTAAATTATTCTACAACAAATGCATTGACTGTGGTATTCTGACGAGAACCGACGACTGTTAACAAATGGTGAATCGATACGGAAGTAATCATGACTTGTTTATTTACTAATTTAATTACATTATATCAAGCGCAAAAGTTAAATATCGTCGAATAAGAAAAGTTTAGGATGATTATGAATGGTAAATTACGAGGGATATTGAAGGAAAGGCCTGTGGACTTTTTGATTAATTATACGGCCGCCGACTGGATGCAGTCAGTAATGCCACGAAAGCTACTTCCACTCGAAAACTGGAATTGAATTCTAAGTTGAATTATTATCCATTATACCGCGAAGTTCCATCAAAAAAAGGTCAATGCTGAAATGTGTTCCCAATTAGGCTACCTTGCAGTTCCACAAAGTGACAAGAGCAGAGAACTACTAGGTTGGCAAAGTAAGAAATAAAACGCGTACGAAAGATCGGGTTGAGTTTATATACTCATAATACAGTGTGTTCAAAAATAAACACAACGGCAATACTAATCAATCCACGCTCATGCACTGAAAAGGCTACATTCGGCGTGCAGTAGTCGCAATTACGACAGATTATAACCCATGTAATATAGCATAAGACGTCGTGTATATTTACAATAGAAGCGTAACAGCTGTTATTATGAGCATTTTATCTACTGTCAGTTACTTCTATGAGTTGCATTTTTAACACGCTGTACAGCAAAAATCATAGGGATATGACAGATATATAGCAGAGTAGTTATGTAATAATATCATAAGATTTGAGGTTCTTAAGGCAGTGAAGATGTAAATGTTTGTCTTCTGGGTTGTAAGGCCATCTGGACTTAAAGTTAGATACCCACACAACTTTTTTATATTTATAACTTTAAAATTATATCAAAACTTACAGCGTACACCTTGTGCCAGGCAAATTGTGTACCTGTAAATAGCAAGGCTGTGAATTTGGCATATGCCCAATTGGCAACTGAAATAAGGAAATGTCATGAAATGCATGGGCAGAGAAAACTGGATCCAGGAACACCTGTGTGCTGACGGTAGTTATTTTTATACATTTTTAACCACCACTTTAAAAGCAGTAAGTAATCCCTAAAGTTAAAATTTATAAATACACTTATTTATCATTAATATTCATCACAATCTTCAAGACCTAACCACTGACCATATCCAATGACATTATAATCCTTGATATCTGAGCGTTGTAATATTTTACAAATTCTCTGCAATATTAACAGGTTCAGTGTATTTATATATGTCATAATAATATATTACAAGCAGCAAGACCCATCCAGTGGATCCAGTGCAAATTATAAGACCGCTCTGTCAGCGACCAGTTCTGAAACCACATAAAAATTGACATACATGTTGTTTTGATTGTCTCTCATTTCACAAAAATAACGTACAAAAGAGGACGCAGAAACTGAAGAACATTCTATAGTGCATATCAATTTCACTGAACAATTTTATTACGTCTAAAATACACGGGCAGCTTTCGTGTGAATTCTCAAGTTATAAAATAGGCCGACGTTCTTAATTTCCTTAAGCACGTTCTGGAAACATTCGTTAACTTGATTCCGTACCAAGTGTACCAAGCGATGTGGCCAAACAGCTTCAACTCATGACATGCACGTATATAATCCTTGAGATGTGACGACGTCGTGCTGAGAAATAAGGTACACGCTACAGCCCAAGAAACTCAGTATGGCCTAACCTAGACGTTAATGAAAAAGACCTCCATCTGTGGAACGTTCACGTGTCAAACCTCTCAATAATGTCTATGGCATGCCATGTCAAATTAATCTCGCATTTGGAAGCAACAGAGTATCAACTTTTTGTATCTAAAATTGGAAGGTAACACGAGATCTCGAAAAGCGATCTCATTTTGCAAGCCCCAGGGTTATCAAAAAATCTTTACAATTATTTTTGTACGTTGGCGCAAGTCTTTTTTTTTGCCGGAGGTTACTTCCAAAAGTAACAGTGGACATAACCAAGAAACAAGCATACAACTGTAGTAAGACAAGAGCTAAATGAGGAAAGACCAGTAGCTCTGAAGACAAACAGGACACTTGTATACTTCTCTATCTCAAACATCCAAGTCGGCCTTATTTATTACGAAATAAAAACAATGCGTTGCCATAAGCCGTATTTACTTTGCTTCCTTTTGTAATAAACACGTCTTTTATCTTTTATAATTATGGAATTCAGCTACAACTGCCCAGTGTTTACATAAACAACCAGAGGCTATCACAAAGGTAAGACGGCGGTATAATAATGTATTACATTTCACATTTATTCTTGGGTATCGCGTTGGAAATAGAGAATTTTAAAAATTACAGAGTTCTGAGACTTTTCAAGACATCTGCAGAACAATAACTTGAATTATAGTGGTATAGAGAAAGGTACAAGGCTGCATACGACTTGACTGCAGTATAGGAAATAAAAGATAAATCATCTACCAATGAAAATTAAAATAAAACCGCATTATTTAGGCCAATTTAATCACTCATCTTCATATGTGTTGTTACCCTTTGGTACACAATATGTTAATTTCTGAGCAAAATGTATTCTACCAAACAGATTACAATTAATGTAACAAGTAATATATTTTAATTTTAGGACGTTTTAAGCAAAGAAATGCAGTATTAAAAGATAACGTAAGCTGTGTTTTGTGAGCCTAATATCGTGTAAACAAACTGGTAGATTTTTATTAAACTTTGCAGTAGGGGCATGCTTTCAAAAGCAACTGCAACTTCACCACTAATGAAGTCTTTTCGGGTGATCAACCGTGTGAGCACGGCGTTCAATCAACCTTTCAACAGACACGGAGCGTTCATGTTAACCGTGTTAGTCCGGTTAAAAAGTAAAAGTCTTATGTATTATTTTCGTGGTTTGGTACTCCATACACTAAAACACAGCGGACCCAGCAGATGAAATGCAGTTAGCCAGCTCCAGCCTACCAGGCGTTGTTGCGCTAGTGGCGAGCGTAGGCCTTAACTAGCTGGTCATATCAACACTACATCGACTTTTCTACATATACAATTCGAAAGTGTCATGATATCCTGAAAAAATCTTATTTTGGGTTACAATGTCACTCTTACATTGTTGATCGTCTTAATTTTATTCAGTCGCTGTGATAATAAAGGCAGTGAACACCTCTAAAACATCGGTTAATTTCTACCAGACTATACAGCACAACACAAAAGACGGTCATCGTCTTAATCGTCACCGTGAGATTCTGAAATCTCACCAAGATTCTGTACGCAAGGTGAAAAGTTACACTAACTAAAATAAATCTGTCTTCATTATGCTCCTCGTCTAATAACACCAGACCCGTACGTGGTCCTAAAAACACATTCCAAGCACACGTAACCTTCGGCCACCATCACCATCCATGATTCACCACCATTACAGAGGCAGACATTGACACCGTATTATAAGCATTTAACATTTTATTTTTAAGGTTTTTTTTCTTTCTGAGACAGGTCTAATTGTCCTTTCATGTAAACAGGTTTGTGACGTGATATGAGAGGATCCACAATAGCTCTGTCAACAGAGAGAAATCCGGCAGGCTCGCGGACATTATCAAGCGCTCAACGCAAGAACGCGTGGAACTCTTGAACAATTGGAGGGAAAATGTTTACTTACACATGATAAAACAGTAAGTGCTGCAATTAAACAGAAATATACGGCACAAAGCAACAAAATAATTGGCATGAGGAACAAATGTTAATGGAGAACTATAATTAAAATCTTTCAAGAAAATAATGCCAAGTGTCGATGTTGTCTTCTGGCTTGTTCTTCACCTAACGGTTCATATTTTTATGAAAACCATGTCACAACATAAAAAGGCAATAATAGGAAGCGAGCTGCCAAGATTAAGTATGCACTCAAAGCGAAAAGCTGTACTACACTGGAAAATCGGCAACATTCTAAAGGGTTTTGACGACGGCAGTTTACACTTAAAATTATTCATTGTCAGGACTTTTTCCATCGACGTTTTGGAGGCTGGTTCTGTCTAGACGATTGAAAAAGTCCTGACAATGAATAATTTTAAATATTCTTTTACCCTAACCCTGAGGATGGAGTCAGCAACTGCCTCTGAAACGTCAGGAAACTTATACCGGACTACACTCCACGATGTCCTTGAAGACAGTCGTCTTCAACATTAATTCAATCCCGACTTCCCTCATTGTACATAGAACAGTGGTGTTCAAAGGACAGATGGCGGCTAAGGTAAATCCACCAATTAATGCTGGTTCATAATTAGAACCAAGAAAATTTAAACGAAAACAGGCTAAATTAAAGAACTGTAATAATAACAATATGGAAAGTCTCACTTTGTACTTTAAGTCTTCGTTTAATTTCTTATGTGGTTCTTATTTTACAAGTCTAATAAAATAAAACTTTACCGGTTCCAACATAACCGCCAGGCAACAAACTATTCTCAGGTTCATTACAGAAAGTACACCGTTAGACAATGTACTTGAACTCGTGACATTTATTTTTAATTGACCCAAATACATCATAATGAATGGAGATATCAGAAATAAAAATTGGGCCATATATTACAGAAGAGGACATGTCCCGAGTTCCAATCTATTCTGTACAATTTAACTTGAATCGAAGATTGTCCTGTCTAATATATTTTGTGGTATTTATCCGGGGAAAAAAACCCCACAAACATAGCTTCAGCTTTTTAATTCGAGATTCGATCTTTGAACTTCTTTGGTAAAGACTGTTCGACAACGGTTTGGCCAAGGAAAAATAATACTCCCCGCACAGGTTTACCTCACACTCCTTCACCAATTCGGGTAAGAATAAATCAAAGACAGTGATGATGAAAATTACATACTTTGTGTTGCTGCCAAGAAACGAGCAATTCCGAAAGAAGGAGGCAAGGAGATGATCTACATATAAATTACACAGACTCCAATCTGATAGAACTTTCTAGAAAGTCATTCTAATTCGAAGAGACAAAACCATATCTCTTGAGGTTCACCACGACACAAAGAAGCATTCTTACAGGGAGTAAAAAGACAAAAACACAACAGCGCCACAAGGGGCAATGTTAAGGAACTGGAAGCACGCCCAAAACATGTCATTACATGTCCAAGCAACTGAAAGCTGCTCAATTATTTAACACAGGCAGTCTTCTGGTAGTATTGTAACTCTTGCCTCTGTTTGGACAAGAGTGGCTCCTTCCTTCTGCGTCATGACTGTTATCAGGCCGTTGCTGGTCCAACAGAAACTGCCCGAGCAAAGCAAGAAACAACACGACAAGCCCAAGGCATCTGAAGTTGACTCTGGAGTTTCATCTCAAGAACATAACCAGCTTAATCAGACGAAAGGAGTCAAATGTTGAAGAAATAACTGTATTTCACTGTTCATAAGAGACCAACCAACAACCTGGTAAAATCTTAATCCCCATAAAACAAATAACAACTTACAACAAGCAATAACATATTTAACTTCTACAATCTACATGGTTAAACAAAGTTAAACAATAGTTTCTTCGGAGCTACATGTTTAGACTTGTATTAGAGACATCTTCAGGCTACTTTGTATAAATAGAAACAAAAATTATGGTAGTCCATACATAAACAAAAATATAATAAATATATATTGCATGAAACCATGTATTACATAGCAGGACGGCTTAATAGTTTACATTAAATCTTATGTGCGTTCGCCGCGTGGTTATAGGCCTGCCAATGACTAAGCTAATTCTCCATGTCCTTGGTATCCGTGAAGTATGTGTTATTATTATGCTCTTCATATTTTATTAATGCGGGTCTTCATGTGGTAAGGCCTGATTTATATTTGTTTTAAAACCTGAAAGTTGTAAAAACTGAGGGACAAGAACCTATGTGAAGGAGAAAATATTCGGATAATGGTAAATCGCAACACATTATTTACTACGAGGGTGTATTGTAAAGACACAGTAGTCCTGTGTACAGCTTGTATTGCTGTGTTCTTACTAGTCTTGTTTTAAATAAAAATGACCATGGAGCAAGGCAAAGAACTGTTTCGAAATGATGGGTACATACCTGCTTTCGAAGGAGATGAGTCGTGAATAAGTAATGGCTGAGGTCTACCGTGCTGTATTATAAGGAACCGGTCTGTCTGGTTTTATATAGGTCTATGGTAAAACACAGCAGGTAATGCTATCTAACGAGATTGCTGGTAAAGAACCTTAAACATTCAATTATAATTATGGATGTTTGCATCATTCATATGTATAAAGTGTTTCCTAATTTTAAAAACATGATATTGTTTTTCAAAACACCAGGCGTCTTCGCCTTCTTATCTTCTTTTGTTCCGAAGGTATGACCCGTGTTCGGTGTATCCATAATTGCGGATGTTTTTAATGTGTTTACTGTATGTACGCGTATACGCAACGTCGGGGAACATTTAATTTTTAAAATTAATAGGATAAAATCTGCATGAATAAATCATATGTAAAATTTATTTTAACTTTCTTATACTTCAAATACTTCCAGCTGAATGAACACTTCAGCATCAGGGACGAAAGTCTGACTGGTAGTCCATGATTTTCATAGTTTTATTGAGAAGATCGATCGAGGAATATGAAAGTCATTAACACAACAGAATAACACGCCACTCTCTTCGACTACAAACATTACACTGATACCGCATAAAACCCTTTCTTAACACAATACGCAAATTATCTATTACAGGCACACAAATTTGCACACACATATATCACTTAATAAATAAGTTACTAGATTAAGTGAAATGCCACACGATACTCATATACTGAGTACTGTACTTTATATAAGTGAAGACAAAATATTTTCACTTGTAAAAAGATAGTATTACATTATCTTATATCTTTCAAAAAGAGACAACTCACGAATATTCTTTTAATAACAGTAATTTGAACTGCGGAAAAGCGGTGAACTTAATCTACTTTTCGTCTAATAGAGGCGCAAACATTGCCAAATGACGTCATGACAAATGCAAAATGCAGGTGTAAGTGCTCGAGAATTCCAGAGCAGGTGCGCGTAATAGAGATAACAATTCGTATATTTTGTATATACATACATGAGCAGACTCTCACAAGATAAAAATGAACACAGAACCGCTAATGGAGTACGAAGATACCATTTCTTCATTTATTATAGATTACTTTAGAACATTAGATTAGGTCATTGTAGATAACTTTCTTATGTGGGCTAAATAGACCCATTTGTATAACAGGCGCTACTCAGAATATGATAATAGTGTCTATTATAGATATGGACCTATTTGTCCCACATAAAAAGTAATCCACTAAGAAATGTCATGTGAAACTCTTAACTAGCAGCCATTGAGCCACTTTTGGTTCACATGTGGTTTCAGGGAAAACTGTACAACAAACAAAATAAATTATAAACGCTGTAAGAAGTCGTCGTATCGTAGGCCCACATACATGCACGTTAAATTTTAAGCCACTTCAGCTATTACAACGATGTTGTTTAATTTTAGTAGGCTATATTTTTAACAACCTTTAAACGAGCTGAATTCCTTTCTGCAATTATATGAAAGTTAAATGTGGGTATTCAGGTACGTAAGTTTTTTGCAAAAGCCGATTTAACAATTGAAGCATGTAAATACACGACCGTAAAAGTAAGAGGTAAGATTTAGGTTTGAAGATTCCTTCCTCCTTGAAGGAGTATAACAATAATTTATAAATAATTGAAGAAGAAAACGCTTAAAAAATACGACACAGGGAGAAAATTAAGATCATTTTACTCTGTCCAAAGAAACTTACATGTAGGCTATTGTCTAAATTCCAGAGTTCATTTCATGTAACGTGTAAACAAATTCTGGAGGCAATGAGTGTATAAAAACAACACACACACGTCCTTTTAGCCATACGGGATACATTCAACAGCTGAATGTCGTAAAAAGTACGATTTATTGCATACTAACTCCACGAAGGAGAATTCAGCTTGGAAAACTAACAGTTGCTCAGCTAATCAAGAAATTGTCTGCATTTTATTAAACCAGAAACTCTTCACAAGAGCCCGCAACTGGTCCCGAAATAAGCCAAACGATTCCACACCGTCATTCCACTTTAAAATTTTAATACGATTTATGATATCAAACAATTAAAATACTTCATGGAATAACTTTACAGCAATACGAAATAGGGTTTAAAAGAACGCTTATTAACAACAGTTTATTATTACACTTTGGAGCTTCCTCTATACCGAAAATTGGTTACATTAGTCGCTGTCGACCAGTTGTTCATATCAACAATTTCGATGCTTGAAGAAGAAATATCTCGTTTATTTTTTATTTCTGAACATGTTCGCTGCTTAACATTGTCAATAAAATAAAACAGACATTTATGTTATATATTTTAAATGTAATACCGACAATTTATGGCATTTTTACAAATCGCACCAGTTTGTGTCAAGTGGTTAGCACTCCTGCTTTGCATTCTCGAGGTCCCGGGTCAAATATCGATACGAAGACTGGTTATCACGACTGATAATTTCGTCATTCTCGTCAGACCCTCCAGCCAAATTCCCGGATAATATCTTGAATCAGACAACGACCGCTTCCTTCCACATCTTTTCCAATTCATTATTCATTAATAAATTTTTCATTCAACGTAAAATGATCTGAGCAACTGATAGCGATGTTAAATAAGCCACAAATATTTTCAAGTACAATAGAAAGAAAGAATTATGTCAGAAATAAAACTAATTGCAAGTTTCTTACATTCATCCTGGAAACTCGGCATGAAAAGTGTTATGAACGGTCACGTAGATTTCATGACCGTTATACAATGTTCCACGAAACAACAAAATGGATTTCTGATCTGTGGTACACAATCGATTCTGCATATCGCATTTCTCTGGTGTCGGTAGTCGAAACTGCCTCACAAATCATTCAACACCTCCGTCGACACTTCGTATCTATTCGCCTGCAAGAACTTGCACGTCATTATAAACTATGCAAGATCATGGCACAAATCAGGTAACAAGCCTTTTCGTGGAACTCTTTAATGAATGTAAACGTTATAATAAAATTATAAATCACAGTATACATATTATGACTTTTCGTAGGACCGCAGTTCTTCTCACAGGGAGTTTAAGAAAAAATCCAGTCAATTCACGTCACCCTATAACGTAATATTAATTCTAATATAATTTAACTGCACTGTAATACAATACAATGCATAGTTTATGTCACTTCGTTTTTCCCTGTTTATCCAGACAAATGTCAAGATGTTACCGTCAAAACAGACTGTGTCGTATCCTGCGACATTTAACGTTTGCTGTTAACACACATCATATATTTTATATCCAAATCGGTCTGCATTTAGATTAAAGTTCGTAAGTCAAGCAGACACCACAGATAACTTACAAGTAATTTATCAAATGTTACGTTCCAAACAGCCTATTATTTCAGCGATCAACCTTGCAGATTCAGTACAATGTGCAAATTTTGAGCGTGGCGATACGTAGAGTCTTGAATGAGAATCAAACTTAACATCAACTGGAGTTTAGATAACCCCTTGAAGCAAGTTCTGTCCCTGAGACACCCAAGTCAATCACCTCACACATGAAACACATGTAGAAACTTGGTTCAGGGGTAAACAACTACTCGCATCTCGGTTTCCAGTGATACAAATAGTGGCAAAAACCTTTCTGTCACATTAATTTAACTGTAAGGTAGAGTTGCTTTCAGAAAAAATGTGAGTTAACAATTTGTAACAGCAACGTAAAAGGCTGTGCCGTTATACAGCTGTGAAACATGAAAAACAAGTAGAATTCTTGACTACAAATTGCAAACATTTGCAAACCGTTGCTTAAGAAGAATTGTAAATACAACCTGATCAGACGTGCTCTCCAACCAACAGTTTTGGCACAAGAAGAAATTAATTGTGATGGAGATTAAAAGAGGAAAGTGGAAACAGAAAAGAACCCCGTAGAAAGGTACGTAACGAAAAGAAGAAGTAGAGGAAGATGAAACCTTGGGAGAGCAACTGAGGAGGAACTTGTACGAGAAGGCGGAACCTGAAATGAAGTTTAAACAGTTGGCCGATAACAGGCTCCGATGGATACCAATGCTCCTCCACAATAATTATAATGATAGTAATGATGACGAGAGTGGTTTTAGGTAAGCAAATGCATTTAAGAAATAGTCAAAGGATGTGACAATGATAAACACACACGATTAACTGTTTCATTTGTCAAAGCTGATATCTCAGTGACTGAGTAGTAGTATCTCATATTGAGGCAGGTTGGCAGAAGAAAAACATTAAACGTTATTGTCCTTTATTATCTATTTATTCCATTGCTTTAATTGCAGAACGAATGTCCTCGAATGTAAATGTCAGGACGATTCTGAATGGAGAACTGTGAAGTGGGTAGGGCGAAAACGATCTTCACATATTTTAAGTTACTTTACCAACATATAATGATATTTTCAACAGATGAGGACAGCCACGAAAATATCGATAACGAAAACTGGAATCCTAACAGAGATTCGATCACAGGACCTCGCCAATTCAAAGTAGCTGTAGCAGTACACACGACATTCCATGTTATTATTGTTTCGTAATTAGCTTTTTGTCCTTTTTTCCATTACACAGGTAAGGCATTAGACAACGTAAAATGGGGAATGAGAGTGAAATGAATATAAATGTGGAGAGATGTGGAAAGAATCAATCCTGACCTGTGACAGGTGATCCTGACATTGCCTGCAAGGGCGGTCCAATAATCAAATCAAATTCAAAGCAGTGCTACTGATCAACTGCGATATTCAGCGTAAAATGTTATAAACTCGTCACATTTATAGACAGTCTATTCATAATAGACCACATGACACCGCAAAGTAATCTTTACTTACGAACACGCCTTTCGAGCGAAACATTATTACTTAAAAATAAGAATCGAGTATATTATTTAACACATTTTGAGTACACAATATTATAAACAATGACGAAGACATATTGCTAGAAAAAATCAGGGATGGGATGACGTAAATTCAGCCGGAGAGACTGAACCGAGGTCTGACCCATGAAGCAGATCAACACGATATTTTTATTGGCCTGTGGCAGCTGTATGTTTTTGCTTTATAATATCCCTTAAAGACTGATACAGCTAACCGACGATCTGAAACAAGGAAAGAAGATGAAGTTCCAGGAATTAAAACGAGAAGCTGAGAATAGGGAAAACTGGAGAGCTCTTTTTGGGCAGAGCAATGGACCTGTCGTAAGACAGAACACAGAATAATAATAATAATAATAAAAAGCTAGAAGAGAAGAAGAAGAACTGGTATGAACACATCCCGAAGACAGTGGAGACAAGTGAAGATGGCCAAATAACTATTTTGTGGAACCAGCAAATCAGAACAGATAGAACCATCCCAAATAATAAACCAGACATAATAATCAGAAACAAAAACGGAACTTGCCTCTTAATTGACATAGAAATACCGACTGACAGGAATGTGATTAAGAAGGAAGCAGAGAAGATCCTGAAATACAAGGACCTTCTCATTGAAATCCCGGAATTGGCTGCTGCCCTATGTACCTTAGGGACAAGGTCTGTCTCGGGTACATAGAAGTACATACCCCATAGAGTGGTGAAGAGATGGGATAATAATAATAATAATAATAATATCCCTTAAAGTGCGTTACTCGTTTTTCTACACTTAAACACCACCTGTCAAATTCAGTTTCTGCTACGTTTCCTACACATGGAACTGTGCTCACTGTGATAGAGTTACCTCTGTTGTGTCGAAGCACAAATTCTATTTTGCTGTTTTCGCTTGCCGAATGTCGTTATAACAGAATTTAACTTCCTTGCTGGTGGATCGTGTGGAGATCAGGTAGAGGTTTAAGAAAGGAATAGTAAAGGCATCTTCCATTTTTTTATAAACGTAGCCTGTCACGGTGAAAGCAATGTTTTCCTGAAATAAATTGCTACCACCATAAAAACATAAAAATAGTAAAGAACGAAACCTATTTTGTGACTACAAGGCTGGGGCCCCGAGTACTTGCCTAGCATTAATACCAATCTTCACATTTTAAAATGAACATAATAAAAATCTGCCAACCATTCACAATGAGAATAGAGTACAGCCAGCTCCGAAGTATTGTGCAGACCTAAACCTGACAACGGACAACGTCCAACCTAATATCGGTATAATATGCAACTAACAATATAACAGACGGAAAGTCATGGTTTCTCAGCTTTCTCCTTTCGTTGCTTAATTAATTTCCGTCAACAGCGAAACCATTGTTAAAGTTTAGTGGTAGTCAACAGCAACGGAAACACAAAACTCAAACCGCGTACACTTACGCTTTGGTGCATTTCCCATAACGCTAGTAAGTTTGCATTGCTTAAACAATCACCTTGTTTATTCTTTTTCTTTTGTCTTCGCTTTAGAATTTAAAGCCATTGTCTTCACGACATTTACTGCCGTACATAATTACTATTTTCGAAACAGACTAATTTGTAGCATAAATGCGAATACGTCCCCACAGACAAAACAAACAGGAGTTTTCTAATCACTGTCATCGCTGTCACGCGGCATATACCAAGTGACTTCTTTGACAAAGTATATTACGCCTGAAATGAAATGTGAATTTATAAATTTAAAATGCATAATTTTCTGCCAGAATAGACAAATAAATAATAATTAAAGCACACAAAACAGTGTAAGAGACGCACGCAACAAAAAATGTTTATTAGCTTCCATAAAATGTGGAGTTTATTTTGTTTGACGCATAAATTATACAACTTCCTGACAGGGAACACATAAGACTGCATTAAGAATCTAGGCGCGGAGAATAAAACTGATATACATCGCAATTATGAGATAAAGAGTACATGAAACCACGCACAGTAGGTTACCATTTCAAGTTAGGGCTATACCATGTCATTCCCAGCAGAGTCGTTACGTACTCCGGAAGGCGCGCAGAAGAAGGGTTGAAAGGTGGACTCAGAGCACATATACTCTACATCCAGAATGTGTTATTTGATATTTTGCACACTTCATTGGCTTTGATGTTCATTCATTACAGACAGGTTATAAATGAAGTATTGAATATTTAATCACACTGCAGACAGATTTCACAGAACCACTTACCCTATTGCTTTGTTTTGTGCTTCGTTAAACATTCATCACAGACTTTTTAAATATATGTTCCACGTGCAAGTACTAGCAGATTCTAATGTGGTCTATAGTTTGTGGGCTATGATAAAAATATTTTGTATGTTTTTTCACGAACTTAGCAAAGTTTGATTTTAGCTTAATTTGAAATATTGGCTAAGCTGGATCGATAACGAAATTTATAGAGCTTCGTATATGAAAAGCTAATAGTTGCACAGGTACTAAAGAAATTCCAGTCTTTAATGAAAACCTAAGATTCATTACCATGTTCACCAAAACATAAATAAAATAAAGGCACGCAGAGGTCGGATGAACTGACAACACGAAACTGATAGTAGCTAGGTGGATTTAGATAATTATTCCTTGAAAACGTGATGCGCCGAAAAGTCTCAAACACTAATAACTCTCAACAATAATGCAACACCAATAAATAAATAAAATAATCAATGAATATGCAGACTTCCGTGACTGAATGGCGTTTTCATTATTTCGATATGCAGAACCGAGCGTTAAGAAGTCGATTCTGGATTATTAGGGTTGGCTTTGTATAAAAAAAGACAGGTTAAAGGGGACTCAAGTTTCGAACATACGGTTGAAAGAGCCTAAGGATCATAACCACAGGACAGAAGTTGAAGAAAATAAATGTAAGAATATCATAATAATTTATAATGCCAAGCAGTGCAACAAAGTAACACGAAAAGAAATACATTTCAGCCAGTACAGCCTTGCTCAAAAGTAATATTGGGCTACATACTGAGTACATGAACATGTACACTTTTACACGTTAAGCTTCATGATCTCTTAATTTACTTGGTAACTATTAATCACAACTTTCCAGAAGATTCATGCGATCCGAGAACTATCCAGCTGAGATAATAATGACACACGCCCATGGCTTGTATAATTGCTTCAATACGTGTCAAAATATTCCAAACAACTTCATGTCCGCCAACATTATTAACAACACACAAGAAGTAACTTTCCAGTTTATACATACCTTACTGCTACATATTAACGCTCGTGGCCTAATAAAGTTGTTCAAGTTGCTTTCTCAGTAATAATTCTATTTGTCTTTCAGTCTTACTTCAGACACATTCGAGAAGTAAAATTCTATCCCTGACCTATTTCGTAATTCTATTATCAAGGGGTAAAACCCTGTCTGCTTTTATATAAAACTCCGCTGTCCATCTACAATCAGTTCTTTAAAATCCTACGCGTACTTCTTGTTTCCCCAAGCCCATAATCTGCACTATTTATATACCCCAACAGTAACCACTATGAAAAGTGGAAAAACCACGTTTTCCAATGCAACGTCGCCCAGTTCTGGTTTACTTTCTCTCTGTTGAATTCCAATCTTTTCCTCAGCTCTACCCACTTGGCAAGAGACCGGGCTTTACAGTTACAAAGAACAATATATAATAGATTAAATACAGCAATGACCATACACTTGAAAACGTAAATAAACTACATAATTTTGCTAAAGCTGCACATAATATTGTGTACAAAGGGAGTTTATGTTAAACGTTCGTTACGAGAAAGAATGGGAAAAAATGATATAGCAACTGTATATGAGAGACGTCTTATATAGCTAGCTACCTAATCCCACAAAGCAGATCCCATTCTCATATAATTATATTCACTCAGCTTGTTAAGAAATTCTCCGATTTTATGGAACCCGAAAGTTCATGTTCACTAGAGCCCACTTTTCCGACGTCCAGCGTAACATTCAGTATTTTTACGGCGAGTACACCCCTCATCGGCTGTCCGCTACTGTTTATTCAATTTATTCGAAGTTACCCTCCACATCTGGCAGTCGTCTTATCCATCCGTAACCTGAGGACGCAATGCAGCGGTGACAAAGGACCCACTTAACCGTTGCTTTTTGTATCGAAACAATTCAGTTCTTACTAAATGAAAAAAAAGGGTATGTGGAAGAAAAAGTCAATAGTAAAAGCAGGTGTTAAACGGCAATCCGTCTCAAACAATAAAATGTATTTACAAATGATCTAAACTCAAATAAATTTAATTGAACTTGCATCGCAACTGACAGTAACTTTAAGATACCGATTTCATTATGAATAAACTAGAAACGGGCTGCGGGAAAGAAGTACAGACTGGGAAAAACGAATATTCCTATAACTTCACTTACTTTTTTGGGTGCGGCTTACTCAGAGCCCTGACGATGGAGGCAGCAAGCACCTCTGTAACGTCGGACAATTTCACTTCCGAGCATATTATAACATTTAATAATATCGATAGCAAAAAAATGGTGTATATTATGAAATCCAAAAACAGCTTCTTTTGATATTTTGCTAGTAGACTAATTTAGGTACGATTCCGTTGGCATAATTAATTGTGTGTACGCCGGCGCTTAGGATCTAATTTTGAAGCCACTTATCCTCAACATCGCTCAATTTGTAGGGGGGTCAGGCGATCATCATTATTACCACAATCTACATATTTGTAAATACGACAATTTACATATTTCTCTAAAACCGAGAATTATTTCAAGCTTTAAGCTATTATTCCTCTATCCTTTCCGAATATCTCCGATACACTGACAGACATGTTCTTCTGCGTCTGGTTTTGCTTTTACATTCCGTACTAACAGATGAAGTACTCTTCTTGAAATGAAAGGGCTGTTCAATCAATTAAAGGCGATATTAAGATAACTGATCAGTCTTGCAGATTGTAAAGACACTACGGTCCAAAAGCAAGGCGGCATCAGATGCTATCTCAATCACGAGTCCTTGCCCGGCGTCAATGATACAGCAACAAGACACGTACGTAAGAGTGGGTGTCAGCACCAGACCAAAACCTCTCGCGGCGAGCACGTCAGTTCCAGGAAATATTCCCCGAGTAAAACAGCAACGGCAGTTCTTAATTTCTAGATCATCTACTACACAAGCTGACTTAATAAAAATTACTTTCAAAAAGCTGTTAGGAGCATTACAGCTAAATATAATATACCCCTAGTATAAGAGTCGAAGTCCGTCACGAGTGACTGCACGAGTGCGCCGTTCGACCGATGCGGAGGAAATTGAAATTAAGCTCTGACGGTGGCTACTCCAATAGCATGAAATGCAAACGAGGCAATGGTGGGGCCTACCGAAGGTTGCGTTTGGCAAGAATTTGGCTTCAGTCGCAGTGAATATGTTTCTACATTTATTTACATTACAAAGAAATTTGATAGATTTTGTACTTTCAACGCGACTTGCAAAGATAATGCTGCTGTATTACTGTTCAACAGAAAAGAAACATTAATTCCCGTCAACTTCTACGGGTCATACTACACTAGTAACGCAATGAAACAACCGCATGCAGGAAGCATTTCCAGTTGGCAATGTTCATTCTGCAGTTCAGAAAGATTTGAAAATGCAGGTTTCTAAAGCACTCCTGCCTCCAACAGATGACTCTGTTACGTCAGTAAATAGATTTCTAGAGCAAATACGTAATGAATCACCCATCACCGACCACATAC
This sequence comes from Zootermopsis nevadensis, assembly GCF_000696155.1. Next base: position 858,289 of record NW_019059610.1, read on the forward strand.
CTTAAACTGTGGTATATAAACTGGTTAGGTGAAACCTTTTTTTACTTGATAGAAGGGTTGCGGAAAGCAACTTAGACAACTGATGTTGTCAACTACAAAAACTATTAAAAACTAATCCTACGGTCTGTAGGAAAGGAAGTGCATATAAAGCAACCTATAATATAAATCTTTAAAGTAATAATTAGTGTCGCAAAACTTTTCTTTATTCTATCTTTACCTCGATTCATTCCGCTCTTCATTCACATAGGATGCGTTCGTCTTATTTGTAATAAACGCTGTGTTATTATATTTGATAACTAAGATGAAGTAGCATGGCGTGTGGGTCAAATCGCTGTTACTAAAGCACAGATGTCCTGCGCTTTTTTTGGAATCCCAGCTAAACAGCGAAGACATACAAAACGAATAGGTCAGAAAAAGTGAAAAAAAAAGGTA
>NW_019059610.1:859488-886444 GCF_000696155.1 Zootermopsis nevadensis
GTCAAACACAACGAGAACAAAACATTACTTAAGACAATGTCTCCACAAAAATTGCAGGCATGGAAAACAGGTAAAACGGGAAGGCTCATAAACACTTTCCTGTACCTTCTACTCGTTCCCTTCCCATCTCACGTCATTGCGTTCTCTTACTTTCTTGCTGTCATGTAGATGAAATGGGTACCACACCCGAATAGCATAGCAGGTGTAACATACATCATTCTCAGCGACAGCCAGCAGGAAGGCGCTGGGCTGATGTTTATACGTGCCTGGAAATCCTAATTAAAAGAATAACAAAGCTCTTAAGGCCGTTCCTCACACACACGTCCAGTGAGATCGGGGTACTTGACTCATGCTTCCAAAACTTGAAACTGATGGACACCAGAATGCACCGTAGCATAGACTGATTCTTTAATATTAACAAGTAAGCATACAATCGATGTTGGTTTTCTAGGTTGTAACACCGTCTGGACTTGTACATGTCAACGTTTAGGAGAAACACACTTTCTGCATTTTCAGTCCTAAAGAAAAGACAGAATGGTTTCTACATTCAAGTCTACATGGCGTTACAACCCAGAAGACCACACTGTCTCCATCTAAATAATCCGTTGCGTAATAGCCCTCTGAGAGCCAAAGCCGACTAGCTGACTGCTGGCCTCACGTTCAGATGCCTAAGCAGAGGTGAACGATCATCCAACCAGATACAGAGTGACGTGTGGTCAGCACGACGAACCCCCAGCCATTGCTAGTTTTCCTGACCGGATTACGCTACCCATTGTAGCTCCCCAATTTCCTCACGACGCTGGGTTGACACCGGTCGAAAATCTCATGAGAAATTTCTTTCCCCGAGACTCGAACCAGGGCGCATTCCGTATCACCGGTCCGAAGCACGATGCCTCAGACCGCGCGGGACACTGTTTCCATCTTCAGCCCCAAAAATGAAAAAGAAAAGTCTCAAAGAAACACTGGTATCTACCTGTTAGCCAACAATTCTAACCCCAAGCCTCCCAATCCATCTGTACGTTCTGTTCGATAATTTAATTTAGGAGTTTTCCCCATAACTCTTGGTTGAAAGTCAGGAACACGGAACGTTAAGACACAGCCTTAATAAGAACGTAACACGAAACCGGCTGGTAACGAAGAAAGAATAACCGATTGATTCATCACTCTGCCAGTTCCATCCACACGGAAGTCCTACATCAAGCAGAAGTAAATCTTCACAACTCCAGTAACTAGAAACGGCTATCGTCAGAACAGTAAAATGATACGAACGCTGGGATAAGCGTCTATACTATATAATGCTCAGAGAACCAAATAACTTGTTAAAACCATTTAAATAAAAATATAACGTTGGTTTCCACTATAAACAGTTTATAATTGATATTTATATACAACATTCCCATTGTATATGGGTCACTACATGATTTATTACAATCCTAACATTACTAATATTTCTGTTATATAAGAAACTTAATAAACATACGCTAGCCTGTAAACAGAAGATCAGAGTAATTTTTGGCCTCACCCAACTGGATGCCATGACATAACAGATCGATAAATTTACTTGTGGTATGACAAAGACAATTAATATTAGTCAGTGACTCTAAAAGAAACTAATCTGGCTTTCGTCAGTGCTAAAATCTGTATATAAGACACACCTAGACATTTGTGTAAATATCATTCTTCGAGGTGTTGACTCCAATCTAAAATCAACAAAACGACTGTCTCGGAGTGATTATTATGTCTGCAGTGTGCTTGGAAGATCTGAAAGCAGTTCTTATTCATCACTGCTAATTGACATATTGAAGTACGTGAAGTGGAACAGGTATTTTGTTACAGACTACTATGAATGGGGTTTCTTTAAAATAAATCACGGCGACGATGTTTCCCTTTCCCCGTCTCACCTATTCAGAACATTATGCAAAGCACTGAACTCGATTTTTTCTGTCTAATCACACATTCAACTACAACTGCCTATCCCTGTGCCCAAGTAGAATATCATAAAGACGCATGGAGGGAGTGGAGGAACTATATGCATTTTTTAACTTTATCATTCAGCACATGCGGGCAATCATCTTCATTCCCCAATTGGTTTGCAAATAAAGTTGTCCTGCTACATGACATGGAGGAGCTTTGGGTGGCCTCAGCACTAGATGGGGTGAGTGGTCAGTGTCATGCCCCAATAGTGCTTTACACCAGCAAAATGACCATCAGTACCCATTGGACAAAATACTGGGTGGTCGCTGGAAACGGTCTAAATGCAAGGATGAGAAGACAAATCACTCACTCCCGCCAGGGGCCAAACCCTGCCATCGACTCTGTAGTCAGACACAAAACTGGCTGAGCTACCCTGGATCACCCAGCTGCTTAAAATCCAATGATAAAGCCCACTGGGGTTTAGGCTCGATGGACTGCAGAGCAGGTCTAGATACAACGGGAAAGGAAAAAGAATGGAATCGAAATCTGCTTCTTCATCCGATAGCCAATTACGCATTAAACTACATTCCCAGTGTAACAAATAAGTAAAATTCCACCTTGGCTGCTTTCTGAATTATTTTATGATTCTGTAACAACTATTGAGACAGTAAGATAATCATATACCGAATGATAATTACAAACGACGAATTGTGAAGAAACATTCATGGTATCTTTTAAGATACTGGCCTCCTGACATTTATGAGAGGCACTAAGAAATATGAAACCACTGGCTAGGATTGCTAGGCCAATAGCAGCGATTTGAACCAGATACCTCCAAAGTGTGTGTCAGATGTGCTACAATTAGATCAAATCACTGCGCCAATCTAACTTAATCTTCTCACTTTGCATTATTAAGAACATTCATAATACTCAGAGGACTTTGATATTTATATAGTCATTCCATTGCATGCACTGACTTCATCATTACCATTCACAATATTATAACATAACCTATAAACATCAGTAAGTGCATATGAACGATAAACGCATTGAAACTAAACAAGTTTATAAGAAAGAATACACACCTGAACAACTCATGCTTGTCCCAGACGGTGTCAGCTGGCATACCTTTAGGAATAAGCATGTCAGGATGTGAGTCAAGGTGTATTATGGTATTTCCTTCCAAGGGAAGATGTTTCGATCCCATGCATCGATAAATGAATGGCAACACCTACGAGAAATTACAAGAAAAAATAATTTTAGCTTAGTATAAGTAAATAATGTTTCATATGGTGGCACAATTTCCAATTCGGACGATCAGTTTCTACTGCTTCACCAACAGTTTCTGTTTCCATCAGAGTAGCTTGTCACGACACACGTCTCCATCCGAAATAAAGCCTCACAAAATTGACAGTTCACAAATTTCTACTTGCAATTACATATACCAAACAGACAGCTTTAAACTATAATATTTCAATACCTAACCTCAATTATAAATCCTTAAAAAAAACAGGAAAAATAAAGATTCAGAGATACGATTTTACATAAACAAATATAGAAGTAACAGTTTAGATACACTGATTCTAAAAATTAATAATCATCTAGTGCTGTAAAAGTATAAGTTTCTTGTATGTTAACCAGTTTCTGAAAAAAAGTAAAAAATTAAATTTCACATTCTGACTTTTATCTGTTTTTTCAAATAAATGGGTAGAGTACCCACCTGCCCTGTGTGTACATTAACTGAAACCAGTCTTTATCAGCCAGCCTATGCCTAAGTGTTTTGAGGCATTACGCAGGACTTCATCTGATCATAAGTACATGCTTTCAGCAACCTACTTGCAATAACTCATTTTTAAAGAACTCCTTTTTTCCTTTCTTGGTACATTTTTGTACACTTCTGTAAATTTAAAACAACACTGTGTATCTTCAGAATTTCTATCAATAAGTTTACATATTTTATAAATTAATAGCTACAGAAACATGGTATTTTCTTAATATTGTGTTTAAGAATTATGTTGTGGTAGTATTTTAACAATACATTACATTGTCCATCTCCACATAACAATAGGAAGTTGTACAAATTCACAGGTTCATATACATGTTTTATTTTATTTTATTTTCCAATATTGGACATGTTTCAAACAGCAAAAGTATAGATTACATTCACACTCTGTTACATCAAACAGTAAAATTAGCAGAAATAATAACAAACAAAGAATCCATCCAAGTATGAACCCCAATATAACATTTCATAACATTCTGGTTTTTATATGGTAGAGCTTGTTAGCTGTCCCATCCAACCCCCAAGCTGAAGGACCACCCTCTGTTGACCATCTGCAACTGATTACAAAATATATTCACAGCTACCCTCCACAACTGTAGCTGTCTCTTCCATCTGCAACATGTTCTTGTGAAACAGGACTCAACATGGAGAAGCAACAATATGCCTCCTCTGTCCCTAAATTATTAAAATATTAAGTATAATAAAACAGTTTAACAGCAGTGTGATACAAAGCAGCAGGAGTAAGGAACATGTTCAGAAGTTATCATATGTGTATGGTGAGTCCATTCATACTAACATCCACATTCCTTTACAATTTTTTAAAATAATATGAATGACAACAGAAACTGTGATGAATTTAAACGTTAATTTTTTGCTTGCCCCTTTATTCTTAAAATTTAATAAATTTATATTGAGTGCTCTAAGAAGTGTTGCTGTCAGCCATAAGAAAGAACTTTCCAGATTCAATAAATCTGACATCTAAATTTACTGTTTTAATCTTGGAGGGTAAACCTTTTGTTAACATGGAAGACAGCACAAAACCCCATAACAAACACGTGGTAACTGTTTAGATATACAGTTCTAGTCGCTGTATCTTTATATTGTTAATTCTGTACTGAAATGGGCACAAAATTCTTGCTCGAACTATACAGAGTGAAATTGCATTAGATATGCCATGTGATTAATGTTATTTTACATATAAAGGAATTGCTTAAAGGTGCGCAAAAATGAACCTATTAAGTTGTACATATATTAAGACATTCACATCGAACAATGACGTTTCTGAAACAAAAAGGATATAGGCTAATTTTTTAGCCAAATCAAATGTCATACCAACCACGTGGTTTCCACACACATACTGTCAAATTAAAAGACATGAAAATATCCAGAAACATAAATGGGTCTTACCCAACCATGCATGTAAAATTAATCCGCAATTAAAAATAAAAATGAGTAAATACCTCATTATGATTTTCGGCGATATATATAGGAAGTTCTTTGAATTTTTTTCGTGGTATCACAGTTTCGAAAGATGTTCCTGCTACCGCCGCCATTGCGCACGTGAGGAAATCACTACTCGACAGGAATGAATTTACGCACGGAAAACACGTGACGAATAATAGTAAGAACGATTAAAAACCGTACGGAAAATTACAGTAACACAGATTTATTAAACGACCACACTTATAACCATTACAAGACACTAAAAACCAACACACTTTTCTGCATAAAATCTCTAACGCAAATACTTCCCACAAGAGGGTACTATTGGGTAGACGTAACACAAGAACCATCTATTGACGAAGTCGGACACTACAAAGAATGATTTCCATGTCGCTTCCTGTTTACCATCTAAATCTCTCTGATAGAGTGCAATGATATACGTGAAGCTGTATCTAAAATTATGTAATACAGCCTGCTAAAATCAAGCGGTAAATTTTAATGTTTAATAAAACTTACATAGTAATGTATAATTCCATAAAAAATCATTCCTTACTTACCTCAGAATTCAGAGATGAAGGTATAAAATTTATGTTATAGTAAACAGCTATTCAAAGTGTTCATATCTAGGGAGTAACATAACATAAAAGTAATTTATGTATCATAAGTTAGGCTGCAATATTGAAGAAAGTGGCAGTATGTTCCTCTGAAAAATAAATAATTAACACAATGTAGAATTCAATTTATTCTGCAAAACAATTACATAGCCTCTTCCAACTTTGACTCACCTAAGCAGACGTATACCAAACAGTAAACCTAAAAATTACTGAACATATGTTTCCAATATTCCGTGTACTGAATATACTGTCTTATTTGTTGCAAATGCATTCTCCATATGTTGTAATACCTGTGTCTTTCTATGTTACATTCATATTCATTCTTATCATACAAACCAACATCATTATTCTCTCCTTGACAGTCATTTCTCAACCTGTAGTAATCACTGTATGAATGTAACCATGGGTAATTATAATACTGTGCATAACTGTATACATCACTGTAATTCCACTGTGAATGCTTTTCATTTATCATATAGGATCCTGGGTTTGAACCTCTTGATATACTGGTTTCGAGATCCGACTCTTCACACCATAACAAAGAAGCTTCACTTTCATGTCCTAAAGATAAACTGCTATTGAACTTATCATCATATTCACTTGCATACTGATTCCTGTAGACATTATTGTCATCATCACTCATTTTTGGGAGACCCTTCTTCCTTGAAGAAAGTGTCTCATTAGGTGCTTCTACAGATTCTGAAGCATCTACATACTGACAACTAATTTTTTGATTTTTGGATGATCTTGAAGGTTCAGGATCTGCTTCTGGCCATGGAAGACCATCTACTAAGTGCTCTAACAAACTTTCAGTGCTCCAATTCTTTGTTTCTTCTTTCAGTTTGTTAGTCATCATAAAGATGTCATCTTGTATCATATCACACAAAACTCTACACATTTCAAGTTCATCTGCAATATTTGCAGATTCTGCTGTTGAGAAATTTACACTTTGTGTGTCTGAGTCATTAATAAAGTTTTCCAATGAATGTGACAAGTCTTCAAATGTGTCCAGTTTTAAATCGGAATGAGTTTCTTGTGTCAAAGTCATGGCCAAGTCACAAAGTGCCCTTTCTCTTTCCACTACTTTGCCTTCATCTTTCTTGTCATGAGCTAACAAGGACATCTTACTCACTTCCTTCATCAAATCTCTGACATTATAATCATTTTCTACAGATTCGTCACTCCAACTTTCATTTTTCTTCTTTCTGTGTAGTTTCTCTCTATTCTGCAACTTTTTGCCCTTACACGATCCATTCATAGGTTTTCTATCCTTCTTTCTTGCTGTGCCTCTCTGATTACTCTTACTACCAACTGTATCTATGTTATCATCTTTTGTATCACCTTCTGAAGCAATACCCTGCACTTCTTCAAGGCTTGATATGTCACAGTGCCATAAATCTGTTGGAATTACATCACTTGGTAATTTAGCAACACTCATTGATTCACCAATTGTTCCCAAAACTTTCCTAAACTGAGCTAATTCCTTACCATCAGCTACAAGCGATACTGCTATACCATGAGAACCATACCGTCCAGCCCTTCCAATGCGATGCAAGTATGTTGCACCACTGTGAGGTATGTCAAGGTTAATGATCAGGTTTACATTCTCTGCATCTATTCCCCTCGCTGTAAGATCTGTTGACAAAAGTACCCGGCAACGAAACTCACGGAGGCTTGCAACGGCTTCAAGACGGTCGTGCTGGTCTTGTCCCCCCGTCAACCATATCGCAGCCCATCCCAATGCTTTCAAATGATTGCAGATGCTCTGAGCTCTAGAATCAAAGAAATGAAAGTCTTTACTTATGCTACAAGTCTCATAAATACAGAGTGGTACATTGCAAGCTACCACATAGTTATTTGTGCTGCAGCCTGTGTAATGCAAGCCACTGCTGTAGGCGTGAAACTGATGTTAGCAATTACTCACATTAAAAAATGACAAAAATAAAATGTATACATCTTGTTGGTTAGATGTACTTGGGTCAAAATACAATGGGATTTGTACAAAACATAGCAACAGCTGACACATGCATTTCACCAGAAAAAAGACTAAAGGGTCCTCTGGGAATACACCCCCAACTAACTAAAAAAAGCACAGAGTTCTTGTGAAGTCAACAGTTTGCTCAACTAGTATTCACAAAAGCCTCCTGACCTCAGAAGTCAAATACCTTAGATTAACACTGGATAAAATATTAACATGGAGGTCAAAGCTAAATAAAGTAATAAATAAGACCTGGGATACTGGGAACGACCCATTCTTCAAGTGCCTGAGCACTGCGGGTCCCAACTTTTCGTTGGCTTGATCTATAGACATTCGGTAGGACTCCTTGGACGAGGGATCGGCCCATCGCAAGGCCTCTACCTGTACACAGGACAGCACAACACAGAAAAACATCCATGGCTTCAGTGGGATTCGAACCCACGGTCCCAGCGGCACAAGGCCCACGCCTCAGACCTACTATAAGTAAAATCCAAGCAATGGATCTGAAATTGTTCATAGGGATTGAGGGAAAGACAAGAATGAATAGAATTAGAAATTAAATCTTTAAATAATAAGAAGGGCATTAGAATAAAAATTTAAAGAAAAGAGATCTGTGGGGTGACCCAGAAGAAAACTGTTAACCCTGGTACTTGAAGAATTCAAGGAGAGAGGAAACAGCTGGCAAAAAATTGGAGAGAGAGTGGACAGATAGAAAATGTCAGAGATTTCTCATCTCCCAGTTCTCTGAAATTTTGGTTTTAGAATTGTCAAACCTTCAGGTTCTACGAGGGTCGCTCATTAAGTAATGCCCCACATTTTTTTCCTCAGAACATATTTATTCAAGATGGCTCAAATTTAGTGACAATATAAATCAATGTTTCCTTTACACATACTATTTTTCCACATAGTCCCCATCAACTTGTACGGTTTTACGCCAGCGTGGAACAAGGGCATGCATGCCTTGCCGGTACCAGCTCTTGTCCTGTGCACGTAGCCATGTCCTCACTGCTTGAATCACGCTCTCGTCATCTTCAAATCTTGTTCCGCGGATAGCATCTTTAAGTGGCCCAAAGAGATGAAAGTCGGAGGGTGGATGGGGCAGCACCGTCCAACCCAATTTGGTGATTTCTTCCCGGGTTCTCAGACTTGTGTGAGGGCGTGCATTGTCGTGCAGGAGCAAAATTTCTGCTGGATGCTTGTGAGGCCGAACTCGTCGAAAACGCTTCTTGAGGGTTTTCAGGGTCCTGATGTACGCGTCTGAATTGATGGTCGCACCTCTTGGCATCACATCCACAAGAATGACCCCATCACTGTCCCAAAAGACAGTCATCATGACTTTTCCGGCGGAGGGAGTTGTCTTGAATTTCTTCTTTCTCGGTGATTGAGGATGATGCCACTCCATTGACTGCCTTTTTGTCTCTGGCTCAAAGTGGTGTATAAATGTTTAAATTATACATACCTTGTCTGATAATTAGAAAATATGAGGCATTGCCTGAAGGGAACAGACGACAGGATACGCAACAACTCCTGCACTTTATACTTTATTTGCACCATTGTGTTCAGATGAGGGCGTACTACGGATACAAACTGCCGGAGACCCAATAATACCGGCCCTCCTGGACCTGGGCTCACGCGTGTTGGACAGCGCATATAACGGCTAAGGAACACGTCCAATTCACCTGGATATGTCGCACTTAATGCAATCATCTGCTTGTTGCCTGACAGTACTGAAAATATGTAGCTGTTTGGAAGAACACAAAATGCAATTCTTGAAATCAATGTGTAACTGTTAAACCATCAGTACTCTAAATTAAATGATTATCACATCAGCAGATTGTAAGAGCCAAAGGTTTTCATAGGTTGTATGAACAGAAATGAAAAAGATAAACAGTGAAATTATGAAACTCAGATAGAGCATTAGAGGACAAATTTGTTGCTGAAATTAATGCAACATGAGAATACTATTAGTAAAATATCCTGATGTTTGAATTACAACAAGTTACCTATCTAAATGAAGTGATTACAACTAATGACATGTATAAATTTACCGTCAAATTGTTTAAAAATCAGAAATATTTCATAAGGAAGTGGATGCTATATATTCTCATATCAATCTACAAAATTCTGAATTTATTGTTTCCTTGTCACTGACATTAATTTAAACTTCTATTCACATACTTGATATCCTTCAGGAAACTAGGTTCCATCAGCTTATCTGCTTCATCCAATACAAATAGACGTATGTTATCTGTTTTTAGGCATCCTTTCTCGATGAGATGCTTGACTCTTCCAGGAGCCCCGACTGCAATGTGACAATGCTGAAGTTTCTGTCTGTCTTCCTCAAATGGAAGACCTCCAATGAATGAATGCACCTTCAGACCTTGAAATATTGAAAGATATTTTGTGATACTGAAATACGTGTATTCGATCTTATACATCATCTAGCAATTGAAAGGTAAACAACATTAACACTTCTTTAGGGAAGAACACAAACTGAGGGTGTTTGTACTCTTCAACAAACACTATTACAAAGATTAAATAAATCAGTTTTTAAATAAATAGGGTAGAATATCTGGACTGCATTCATCTAGCTCAGGACAGAGATAAATTATCTCTTCTTCTTCTTCTTCTTCTTCTTCTATGGCTCTCCGGTCCATATTTGGTCCATGGCCTCCTCAATTCTCCTCTTCCATTCAGTCCTCTGTTAGGTCCGTCTGTCCGAGGCGTTGATTAAGGTTTCGAAACATCTTCCTTTTTACAGTGCAAGGTTGTTAGCCTTGCGACAAACCCCCAACCTGGAGGACCAGGGTACCTGTCTTAGTCTGACCTCTCCCCCACCCCCCTGATCTCTTCAGGTTCCATAAAAGGCAGAGAATTTCTTGAGTACCTAAAAACTATTGATTCTCTAGAAGGACTTGATTCCATGGACTTAGTAAGTTAATACTTGCTTACAAAACAAAATTTGCAAGTCAAATATACAAAAGGCATGCATTTGATGAAGTGTTTACACAGATGATGGTAGTTTCAGGATTAATAAGGACTGCAGGGAAATTAATATGATATACTTACAAGTATGATCTCAGCATGTGATAGAACCAGTGGAAACCATAAAAACTAAAAGAAAATTACTACTTTGTTTGTTCATCTGGTTACCTAGTTATTTACTGTATGATGTTGTCTCAAATACTGAGGATATGTACTTCCAACTAAGATGATTATAAAGGACAAATAGGGAGGGATGTGGGAGAATGATATTGTTGAATTCCCTGGTAAGCATTCAACCAGAAAGGCTGATAAAAAAATACAGCGAAACAACCAGTACCCAGTTGAGATTCAAACTGGATACCCCAAAACGTGAGTCATGTGCATTTCTACCATGCCAACTCACTCAAAGGACTGGTTGGTCTTGGGAAACATTGTAACATACCAAAGATATAATATAAGAACATACCTTTCATTTCACTACCTACATCCTTCATGACCTGTTTTATCTGAATGGCAATCTCTCGAGTGGGAGCTAAGACAAGCACCTGCAAACACTGGCTTTCAACATGCAACATCTCTAGGGCTACAATCGTGAAGACACACGTCTTTCCTGTTCCAGATTTGGCCTGCACAATTAAGTCTGGAAAATAAAAGTACAAAATATTGAAATTGTATACTAGATTTACCATACTAGCAATGATCAGAAATATTTACTTCAAACAATGAAAGCTTTCAGTGAACTAAGATTTTCATTATTGCCTAATGATTTTAATAACTTTTTTTTTAAATATCTTACTGACCATTGATTCAAGATGCAACTACAGATATTTAAAATTATAATTCCAATAATATTAAAACATTATTCTTTAATCACATCAAATTTATGGCTCATCTGATCAACAAACCTGGGTTAAACTGGATAAGGATAGTATACAATGTACTGTTGTTACCATAAATATTGACAATTTCTGTAGTACATTAGTAAGTGTATGAGTAAAAAGCACATTTATAGTTCAGAGCCAAATATGACACATAACAAAATAATACTTAAATTTGAGTGGACAAACATATTTTGGTAAATTAAAAGGTGAAATACTATCATGTTGATGATTTACAATGCATCTTCCACATTACAACAATAAATTGCATTGAAAAGATTATGGCCATAATGTGCAATTCTTCATAACAGTTGCATTGATCTGATAGCCTGATTTTTACTGTCAGCTGTACATGAAAATTCAAATAATACAACATTCTCTTCAACAGGAAGATGTTTTAAGTTTGTTAAAATTTTGTAGTTTTTATCCCAAAAGAAACTGACCAAATACAATGAAATTTTTTTTTGAAATAACTGGCCTAGTTCAGAATATCATACTCATTATGTTAACAACTAAGTCTGAAAACATATTTTGGTGCAACAAATTGATCTTCAGGTTCAAAGAAGTCAGAATTAGTGTCTTACCAAAACCACATCTTCCAAGTGGAACAGCTTTCAGTTGTATAGGTGATGGCTTTCTAAATCCGCTTTTATAAAGACCTTTTAAAGTCAACTCTGACAACAGCATTCCAGTGAAGTCAATATCTTCATTGATAAACACGTCTTGTGTTCGAGGTTTATCCTCTAAGACATGAGCAATCTGACGAGCCATTCTTGTTCAGCAAAACCTTAAAAAGGTATGTTTAAGATTCTGAGTACTGAAAATACAGAACTATAATACAATTGAAAATCTGTTGTGTTATATTTCTCCACTTGCATTTCGAAACCAGCTGCTTTCAAGTTCTGAAAATGTGCATAATATATATGACATACTGCCCTAAGACGAGACGTAATCAGAGACACATAGCATAACCTGCATAAAAACCAAATTAAGTCATACTTGCAATACAGAACGTACAAACCACCCAAATGACATAACCTTAACTATGCAAGAGTTTTAACATCTAAGAAGTGTTAAATATCAAGCTCTAATCGTTACAAAATCAATCTTTCGGTGCATGTTTAAAAAGCTTCAATGTATTCTAAAAGATAAAAAAAATTGTCACAAAATTAATATAATTTAATGCACGTAATTACAGCATTAATAGATCGCAAAATGTGTATCAATTTGATTTGCAAACGAATGTTTATGTAAGTAGACAAATATAAAATTACTTTACACTATCATTACCTATGTTGAACAACCAATAATTGCATTTACATCGTCACACTGAACGTCTTTAGTAAACATCAATCAAATGCATAACGAGAACCGACTTGTTCGATAGGTGTCGACAACTAATCGACTCGATTGTCGATTGCAATTACTACTTCGTTCTAAAATTTTAAAATTCATTATAACTACTATTATGTACGTAAGTTTGTGAATCTCTTTTGCTTCATTATTCATATGTGGTAAATTCATTATAGCTAGTGAGCAATTAAATTAATGTTATAATTAAGTATTGACAATTAAAGGAAAAGAAAATGATAAACGGCATATGGTTCTTTTCGTATTTGGTACTATCTTGGTGGTTAGCTGAAGAGATTAAGTAACCCTAAAAAATAGGCTCAGTCAGTCAGGATAACTGACAGTAACTAAGATCTGAACCACAAGCCTCTGAAATGAATGTGCTCTGCTACTAAGCTAACCTGGATGGTTAGTGTATTTCCATCGTAACTTATTTTTGTTGGTGAAAAGCTGCAAACATTGCTTATAGTTTACAGGGGATGACGGATTTTGTCTGAAGTCACAGATGTTCAGAATCAAATATGCATAACTTGCTCTAAACACTTGTTAAAATTATTCTGGAGTGTTATTCAAGTGATAACAATTCCATATACAGTGCAGTCAAATTCAATCTTATATTCTAGTTATTGCCAAAAGTGGAGTGTTTGGTCATGCCATAGCTCAGGCAGTTAGTTGCTAGTTTCTTACCATGGAGACCTGGGTTCACATCCTGGTCAGTACATGTGGGATTTGTGGTGGAGAAAGTGGCACTGGCACAATTTTTTATTTGAGTCTTTCACTTTTGTCTTGTATCATTGTACCACTGCTCTGTAGTTATTCATGTATTATCTGGAGGATGGACATTCATCCTGTTGGCAGCCCAGTTCCAGAGACATATTCTTGCAAGAATGAATTAGAAACATATAGAAATTAAACAAAAATATAATTTCAAAATTAAACACAATCCTTCTTTCTGAAGATTTTCAATGTTTTGAAAGTATTATTTCCATCTACTTTTGCCTTGCTGAGAAGTTTTGTCCACCAATGCTTATAAAACAAATAATGCTAGAAGAAAAAGAAGATAATTCCAAATAAAAAATGTAATTCATTTTATTCTGTACAGAATTTTTGCATTCAATGACAGTAGACACTATAACATTCAGAAAAAAAATCCTGTGAATTTAGTTACAATAAGATATTTATATGGTAGGCTAAAAGCAATTATTTTATTAAACCACAACAGTACTATAGCAATAGGTGATGTTACAATAGGGCTTTGTAGGCTTTATGAACCCTGACTTCGTAGCGTGAAACACAGCATTTATCAAATTCCCACCCCTCCCAAATTGTTTTTGCAGTATAAGGAGCCTATAGTTCCATAACAAAGTTATAAAAGTAATAATTACAATTTGACATACTAAAGATCATGACTTGATATGATACTGAATTACATTTTTTAACAGCAGAAAATTAAAATATTCTTAGATGTACATTAAAAGAATACAAATATTTCAATTCAGCCATCCCAGTGGTAAATCAAGTATGGTGGCTTTTCAGCTATTGTGTATCAGTGCTTAATAACTATTGACCAGCTCACCAGGTATTGAAGATGGGAGCTGCAGTTAACAGATTCAATTCCCTGCTTTAAAATAAACATTCTAAATGCCGTTTATTTGGAAAGCAACAAAATTATTTTAGTTGTTATAAGTCTGATATGTTCCAATATGCTGCATATGATATAGGAGTAGCTTTAATATTTTAAGTCAATAAAAATATTATTTTGAAAGTTTTGGAAATGAAAATTTACAATGCATAGTATTTAACTTTTAAGTAAAATATTCACATGCAGGAGAAAATAAGACAAATATATGGAAATGTGCATTTGTTTTTCTTTTCTTATGCCCCCACACCACATGCTTCTGTTCTGCACTTCCTGTGTCCAGGCAAATTATGTCACAACTAAACAAGACATATTGCAAAATGTAAGTTTGGCTTATGAGACATATTGTTGTGAAAACTGCTTAGGCTATATGTCATACTGTTAATATGAGCTAAACTAATGGACAGTTAAATGTTTCGAAACAGAATCAGTTTATGAATGATGTAAATTATGCATTAAGAAAAACAAAGATACAGGTATGAGGAAAGAGATAATTTTTCGTAAGAATATCAATTCGATGCAATGAAAGGGAATTTCCATTAACATTGGACTACAAAATGGGAGTGTTAAAATGTATACCAAAATCAAAATTTTAATTCATGCAAGACTCCAGTTTTTGGATAATGCTATATTCTTTAGTTCTTCAGTTCTGTTGTGCTTATTTTAACATTTAATATAATTTTTATTTTAAACTTACTGTTGTACATATTGACAACTGGAGTTAAATACTACAAGACATTGTAAGTCAAAGTAATGAGGAGGTTGCTGATTGATTAAGAGGGATGCTAAACAATGTCAGAATTAAGCATGTTTCTACTGTCTCTGAATATCTGGTCTTAGTCATGGAATCATGCCACTTTCTGTTAAATTACGAATGAAGAATGCAGAATATTTTGATCAGAATTGTAAAATTTGTGTTTTATTCTATCATATTTGAGAATAAGGACAACAGCAAACTGTAATACTGATAGCATGTAATGCTTCACCTAAAAGGAATTAGAAATCAGGTTCAAGATGAAAATCAAACTTTTTATATTTAATGAACTTGAAGCCCATCAGCAATTAATTTCAATTGGATGATTATTATCCTAAAAGATTTGAGCATGGTTAAACATTGGAGTTCACAAAGGTACCATGGACATTTCTTTTACTGCTGGCTGGATGAATTAATGCAATCATGAAGTATAGTAAGCTTAATTAGGCCTAATGTAGACTTTTACAGTTGAAGAAATCTTACACAGCAAAGAAGAATCCAGAAGAAAATAGCATTCCAGATGTTTGTACCCCATTTCCTTATACTCAACTCCTTTATAGTACATACATGATAAAAGTTTTGAGCTCATTTATTATTATTTTTAAATTTATTATTTAATTATTTATTTATTGTATGACTGAAAATGGAGGCAGATGGGAATTGTTATCCAAGCTGCTACCATTTTTACAAAGACGCCTATCACACTTATGAACTTTATATTACATATTATAACTAACAAGAATTTGTAATACATATGAAAAAACTTAACAAATATATTCATGACATGACATGTGTTTGTGTTTTATGTTGTGTTACTTTCTTTTATAAGTAATATTCATAATAATTTTGGTAAAATTTATTATAATTTTAAAGATTGTTTTTCAGTGTTGTGTAATCTTCATACAATGTCATGAGATATGGTTCAGGGTAAAACAGCCACTACCAAAACATGTATGCAAGAGGTTTATGTATCATGATGTAAAACAACAATGGACTTACCAGACAACTGATGGCATTTACTTGAACAAGGTGCATTTGTTGTCACTGTTATGTGCAAACATCCATCCTTTACCCATGCACACAGTCATTTTATAGGGGAAATCTACTATGGAACATAACACTTGTAATCAACATATAATATGTATGTACAAAGAATTTAGTGTATTATGTTTCTATTGACAGCAATAATATTACTTGCTATGTAGTGGCCTTGAATGGAACATGAATAACAACTCTGTTGTATTTACCAGCTGTGCCCAACTGTCCTAGTAACCATAGCACCAACTCTTTGAACTCAACAACACCACCCTGAACTAGCTTCATTCTAATCCTTCCATTTACTTCACACTGTGAAGCTGAATTTAATTTATACACAAGGAAATATAATTCTATCCTAACATAATTTTGGCATTAGAATACTCACAACAGTCCATAAATTATGCATTTTATGCTCCTTGCATTCATATTCTTGTTAGAAAACCAAATGTTTTTAATTTATGTAATGAGTAATTTTTATTTTCTATTACTGAATGTTTCAAAGATGAGCCCTCTGAAAACATTAAAATAGAAAATAGTGCTCTAGTGTGCTCTAACTATGAGCATACCAGAACGTAGATATCTCCTTTATCATATCATTGTAACCTGAATTACTTATTTACAGGTTCAACTTTTTAGTATGTATAACTGGCCCACTGAAGGACCACCATTTCTTATATCTAAAACAGTAACAATATAAAATACAGTGTAACATCACCACGAGATTATGACTGTAGAGTTGCAATATCTGCTCCACAGATTCAATTTAACCTGACTGCAAACTATTCCTGCTTTCTAAATATCTATATACAAATTTTGTACACTTATTACTATTAATAAGTCCCAATAAAATTATAAACGTACATACTAAAAATTAATCTTTTATGGAATCACATATTAAATGAAGGAATAATTGGCTCACAAGCATATATGTATAATTTGAGCCTATAACATTGTCACATGCTTTTTTTTTTCCTGTAATTTCCCACCCAAGTATATAAAAATAAATGCTCTTTAGGAAAATTTCAAATTCAAAATAAATGATGACCAAATTTTATGAATTTACTGTTTATACATACTGTTTTGGAACCACAGTTCCAAACGTATTAGTCAAATATCATCGGTGATACAAATAGTCGCTACTGGCATAAGCTTTACATAATTAATGTAGGTTTCATTCAGGTTCATTGCATCTGTAAGTTTTCCTTGCTCTATGCAGACCGACAGTTTGAGAAAAACCAAACAGAAAAATAACAGGAAGCATATTCTGTGTGGGGTTTGGAGCCTGTAGAGCCAGCTGTCAGATTGAAGGATTTTATTGTTTTTTTATGAAATATGAAGGTTAATTATGTTTATTAGAGCCACTGGTCCCTGTTCTCAGCCAGATAAATACAAAATACCCCTCACTCCCAAAACCCTATTTCTTTCCTAGGTTGTGACACTGTGTGGACTTATTTCAATATATTTTGATATAACAAATTAATGTGTTCCTTAGTTTTGCCCAATGAGAAAACAGTAGAACAGAAGAAGTGGAGGAAAACAGCTGAAAAAGAACATCACATATTTATGACAGCAGCAGTTCCTAGAGAATCTTGGAAGAACACCGGCTGTTTTTCCCACATTATCGACCTCGTCAATGAGAAGGACCATTAAATAAAATCCTTGCATAAAATACCTGATTTTCTCAGTTTCTGCCGTTACTCTAGTAAATAAATAATCCCTTCCTTACCAACCTGAGAACAGCTTTGCCTGAAATAACAGTAAAGATAATTATTGCTTTCTTTCAAATCATATAACACTATTATATTGCAATGGGACTAGAAAAATATATGCTGTATTTCTTAATGAGCTTTTCTCTGCATTCTTTTACCGTAGCAGACAGACATGGTTAATATACTGTCAACAGGGTTTGCAACTATTCATATTTATTTTCCAGTTGTACTTGCTGGAATAGGAATTGAAATTTTTACAGCACTGAGTATGAACAGGGCTGTCTTCTGACTTGTAGCACCGTCATCACGCTGATGATAGAGGTAGCACGGACCTCTGAAATGTTGGTAATATTCTACCAGACTACACGGCACAACCCAGAAGACAGCCATCTGTTTCATTCTTATGCTTCAGTTTACTGAGAAATTTTAACAGTTCTTATGTTGCTGGCACTAATTATGATGTCTACATTTGTAGAATTTTCTTATCAAATCTGGTACTCAATGGATAAGAATCAAGGTGGATCCCACAGTCAGTCTGGACATGATGGAGAAGACAAAAATTCCTGTGCCTGCCAGGAATTGAACCAAAGTGTGCAATGCATTAATAATTCTCTCAGAATGGATCAAGCAAATGAAAATTAAGTAGAAGAATGCGATTAGATAGAAGTAAGCAGTTTTATCAAAGGTCATTTTCAGCAAGAATAAAATATTGATATTACTCAGAATTTTGTATATAATAAATGCTATCTGTGAAATATAAAATATCTAGTATGCAGAAATGTAAATCCTTCATCAGTCTTTAACATAACTACATCATCATGCCAGGAAGATATACTGCCTTAATTGCACTACATACTTGATAGTCAGATATTTAAAACTGAATAATTTGAACCAAATTTGGCAATCGTAGTTTGTCATAGTGCAAGGAAAAATTTACTAAATTTTAATGTCACTGTCTTAGAAGTGGTTATCACAAAACAGGTTTGAGATCAATATATGCAAATTGAGTACTTGCAACAAACTTCCTCAATGAAAAATCTGAGCACATATTATTTCACTTGCAAGTGGTAACTCTGTCTATAAATCTCACTAAGGTTCATATTTCCTACAGTATTTTCTGTTTCTGGGTGTGGTTCATTACAATTTTTCTGTCATCCATAATCACCAACCACATGACCATATTTTTTAAATTTCACACGTCTTTTTTTCATACAACGGAAAGGAGTCATGTTGAAAGTGTTGCTGTCAAAACAAGTACACTAGACAATAAGTTGCCAGTTTTAAAACTATTCACATCACCAAAAACATATAATGATGGTCACTTTTATTAGTTTATTACAAAAAAGAATCACAGGCAGAAATAAGCTTTTGCAAACTTCCCTTTCTTTTGCAACCATTAACAACACTACTAAAATAATGCTTTGCCATCAATAATATTGCTTGCAATCAGAATGTTTTAGATTTCATATGTTCTTGAACAATGGAGATATTTTGTTTCAGTCAGATGAATTTCATAATAACAGATCTCACTACCTGGGACTGTATTGATTGTTTACTGTGTATATGTAAGTCTCTCCAGGTTTTGCATCTAGCATCCATTCCAGTCAAAAAATGTTGGCAGATTTTCACTTGTGAATCATAAAATTCTCATTCAATTGCAGTCTTCCAACACTTCTTACGGCACTTCATATTTTTTGGAATATGACCATAATAACTATTTGTGTATCAAACATGTGAGAATGTGTCCAAAGCACAATGTTCAAACAAATAAATAAAACTAAAGCAATACCAGCCACATTTTGTAATCAGACAATTATTTTTAACCTCTTATTGCCAATTTTAGTATGTTATACAAAAGGTTACTCCTTTGATGTAATTCCATTCTGACTGTGCCTAGGCTTTCATTTAAATGGAAAATAGTTCCTCAGTTTTGGGCAAGAATGTTTAGTGCCTAGATGATAATCACTTGTAATTGTCAGAACTGGCTGGTAATTCAGTCTTATTTGTGTCACAGCAAGTTACCAGAGGCCTTTTACATTCTTGTATCCAGTAACTAGCTCTCTTTGTCCAAGCCTCTGCAGTGTTCATCAGTATTATTTGTTTATTGTGTTAAATTTATACTACACCTTTTCCATTACAGAGAAATCATTTTCCTGCCATGACCACAAGTGCTTCTTTGGTGCACACTCACATTAAGATTTGTTTCTATGCCTTGTAGTCCTGATGGGTACATTTTATTTAGTACATTTGGAATGAACTTCAATTGGAAAAGGTTGATTTAATCAGAGTGGATGTTTTCTTTCATTCTTATCATGATAATGATGTCTAGAAGAATGTTCATGCCTTGTTTCTGTATACAAAAGACTATAATTTGTTTTCTGCTTTAATAGTTTCTTTATGGGTAAACATCCATTTCTTATGAAACCTCATATCACTGAAGTTAATCTGACTGAGATAATTTCACATTTAATTTTCGAAAATGTTCCAAACAAATCACATGTGGTTGTGTTAACCAGCTGTTACCTCTCTTGCCGTCTTGTTTATCCAGTACCTGGTGACATCTCTCTGCTGACTATCAAACCACTTTGTTCCACCACCAGAAAGAAATTACAGCGTCACTCGTATAGTAGTTGAATCTGGCATAGCAGAGAGATGACCGCTGCTGAAACAAAAATTAAACAATAGATTCAAAGAAAACTGGAAACAAACAACAGCTTTTGGTCACACCAACAGAGTCGACGTCTATGATTGCTGTCATACCAGTGACTGCTACGATGTAGGTAGCTCCTGCTTCTGTTTCGTCCTTTGCTCGCCACTTCCGGCTACAGCGCCACCACCTTGATGTCGCCCGATAGGTGGCATTAGCTCCACTGCCGTCTGGTGTAGCAGTAACTTGGTCTCCTCGGTGGGCGAGTGATCATCCACTGCAGGCGGTGGCGGGGGGCATATGTACAAAGGTGATGCCATTTCTACAGCACCGCAACAACCACCATCCCCTGGCGCCGACACACACCCTCCCACAACCGCCTCCAGTCTTTCCTTGTATTTGTTCTCAACCGCCGCTTCGTCTCGAGCGTGCTTTTCACCGCCAAGAAAGTCGTCCAACACAAGGAGTGGCGATTTTAACCTCCGTGTCTTGTCGCCCTCTTGACTTAGTCCTACGAACTTTATAGGAAGAGCATGGGGTTTCATACCAGATTTAGGCCCTATGCCACGAAAGTGTTGTAGCTTTGGAGGATGTCGTGCCATGGCGGGTGTCGCTGGAGGCGATACAGTAGCTGCTGGGACAGGCAGTTTGTTGGGTGAATATTCAGAATCTGGCCCAGTACCACACCCCCCACCACCATTGTCAGACATGCTGGCACCAGAAGTATTGTCCGAAATCAGTTTCTCTGTTTCTGGATCTGCTGAACGTCCGTTCCTGTGATGTCCGCTACTGTCCGATTTCTTCAGGATGGACTTCGAACGACGATTTTGATCCAGTGTAGGACTTGTCCTGCTGTCAATGGAATCCACTGACAGTGATGATTTGCTGCCTCCTTCCTTACCTGAACACAACGAAACACATTACAGTATCAAAGAACTGAAGTAACTGCTAGTGAAAGGACTATTTCGTAAAGATGATTTCTGTCTTCTGGGTTGTTGCGCTGTGTAATCTGGTCGATGTTTACCAACGTTTCAGAGGCCATACTGCCTCCGTCATCAGGGCGATTCAACCCAGAAGACAGAAATCTTCATACCCACCGCTGTGAAAACCGCAAATCTTACACGACTATTTCGTAGTTTCGTAAGACCACTGAGGACTAAATAAAGTATCATCATCATCAGGTAAAATATAACAATTAAAGGAACTGGTAGCATTAGTACACTGAAAGGCTCTGAGGGAAATATATTCTTTTGTAAACTGAGGATGCACGAAATCAAAATGCGATAACAAGGCTCTAAAAATTGTTTTATCCATGCATGTAAATGTTAATGTATAAGTCGTGAGACAGATATTTGTGCCATAATGTTTAAACTACTAATAAAGGCTATCGATTATAATTTTATGAACAAAGAAATAAAGGTTTATTTTCGGAAAATTAGACTGTAGGTATCAGTTATGTCCTTTGGGGAAAAAACATGTAGCAAATTAACTTGCGTGTTTGAAAATATGCACCCTTCTGGTGTAGAATTTCTGGCTTTCGCAGAGATGTGTATACAATTTTTGCCTCTTTCCTTGGAATTCATACGCGAAGGGTTAAAAAGTTTTCCTGTATTCTGGTAGAGGACTCATGAACGTAAGGAAAATTACCCTGTTTCCTCTTACTACTACCTGAGAGGGTTTTTTATGTTTTCTTTATAAAAATTGTTAGAATACCTTGTCCAAAAAACTGCCAACACACCTGAACAATTGTGCTAGTGTCAACTTTGAATTTGAACAGTGCACAGATGTAAAGAATAAGGATACGATATGACACCTTGCGTTAACTCTCGCAACTCGTGAAAAGAAGTGGTTGAGATTTTGGGTTCTCACAGCTGTGAGTATGAAAATGTCGCGTCGTTTATTATTTTAGGAACTAAACAACATTTCAATGTTGCTTACTGCCTCCACCATCAGAGTAATCAGCCTGTGATAGCAGTAAGCACCATTCGTCCGTGAATTTCTAGCAGACTACACGGTGCAACGTAAAAAAGAATAATTTCACGAAGAAACTACTTGTAGCTGACAAAGTATGTGCAGATGTAGTCAAAAGCATAATATCAAGTTTAGTTTCGTTGTAGCAATGAGGCGTTGATTATTCATGAAACACCAAGACAATGTTTTCTTACGTTATGCACAGCACTTAAATATAGTAGTAGCCATCTTCTCTTTTCTTCTCACTACTTATAAGTGCTTTCATCCACAGGCAGAGGTAGATTGAACACGTATGCTATCCCTGTGACTAAAACACATTCTGGAGCAGGAGTGATCTCTGGGTGGAAATATCTGTTCGAGCGATAAACGCTAACGACCATTTTATAATCATCTTAGGTCTTGAAGCACGACTGTGGCTGATAAACGTACAGTCTGAATAAAAAGACCGAAAATCTGATAATACGGCTCCTTCTGAGACTATTTTAGAAGGAGTAATGAGAAATGAAGATGATGGCACCTCAGATAGTACAGCAAAATGTGTGTTCTACAAGGTAATGTAATACCCAGGAGTCACGTGATGTTGCTATATGAAGACGAATTGGGGTGAAGAGGCAGTCGAGGGTATGAGTAGAGATCGACCCGTGAGTGGTAATTATCAGTGCAGATAACAGTGCACGTGATGAGGATTGGTTATGAAGAACTGTATAATGCCCCGTCATTTTAAACAGAATTCTAATCACGTTTTTGCTGAACACGGTGCTTCGCGTGAACTTCGCTCGGAAGATGCATCAGCTCGTCCTTATCTTTGCTAGCTGCATTTTAGATGCTTCTATGTTAATGTTAGTTCTATGTAGATTTCTATGGGGCCGGTAATTAGCTTTTTCTTTACTTTTAAACAAGTGTGGAAAGGAGTATTGCGTTGGAGTATCGCACATTTGTTTCTCTCAGACAGTTATTATAATGTATTTCAAGTCAGTCTAATTCTCTGAAAGGAAATCATACAAATACATTAGTGATGTTGAATTTGAGTATCCTGTAGTAGGTATATGATTGCATAATATATGATTTTAAGCTTTCGAGGCGACATAACGCAATAAAATTTTCTCCGCTGATCAGCCGCGTCAGAACCCTGGTGATGGATACAGATGGTTCCTGAAACGTCGGACGCATTGTTTAACCATCTGACGCGGCTGATCACCCGAAAAAATGTTATTGGATCGTGCATAATATAATTATATATACCGTTAAGAGCTCAAAAATTGCTAAACCAGGCAAAAAAGATACCACATACAAAACATGTGGTTGTGCCAGTAAGTTGAACAAATTAGTAATTCAGAAAATTCGTAATGCTTTGAATAGAAGAAACAAATGTTTAGTTAACTTGAGGAAAAGTGCACTATACAGATTTACTTGTAAGACTTGAGGTTCTCACAGCGGTGAGTATGAAGATTTCTGTCTTCTGGGTTATTGCGCTGTGTAGTCTGGTAGAAGTTTCCCAACGTTTCAGAGGTGATACTGCCTCCGTCATCAGGGCGATCATCGCCCTGATGACGGAGGCAGTATGACCTCTGAAACGTTGGTTAACATCGACCAGACTACACAGCGCAATAACCCAGAAGACAGAAATCTTCACAGATTTACTTGTTACGAATAACTTTAAGCTCCGCTAAGAACTTCGGAAGACTGCTTTTCTTTAAACCATTCGGTCTACATAATAACGCGTCTTTCTGTTAATTTTAATTGATACAGATCCTCACTACGTCAAATTTGACAGATATATCTTCAAAAAATTTCAATGAATTCTTGAATAGTATGAACTTTTAAACAGAACACGATCGCGTAGTTCTAAGTATGACTCGCAATCTTCTTCCCATCTCGCTCAGTGATGTGTAACCTGTGCAGTTGAAACAGCCTAGTTAAATAACCCAAGATCATAGAGTTATAATATCCAGTGTTTTAGTTGGCAGTGATTCTAGCTAGAAGGGCAAGTCATTCAGTCAAACCTCCGAGGGTCTGAATCCCGAACAGATGCTGGTTGATGAGTCTTGTTGCCGAGGCGATGCTGCGCGTGGACATGAAGCTGGACCTCTTGCTAGAACCTCGGTGTTTGGTGTCAAGGCTCTCCTGGGAATCTCCCGTTGCCCGTTCTGGCTCCCCGAACCTCGTCCGAGGCTTAACACCCTAGCAACAAACAACAACGTCACTTACGCCTGCTGCAAAGAACAGTCCATATTTTCGACTTCTGGCGTTAGTTTGGATTCATTTAATTGTATTCCTTTTCCTGAAAATATTCTCAGAAATCTCTGCTCTAACTTGTTGGATTTATATCGAAGTCTGACTAAAAGAATCAATCTATTAATGTTGTTCAATGATATCGTTGTTTAGTAGGAGAATTATACAAACCATAAAATGCAGTCTGTAGGCAAAATGCAGAATTTTTTATTGGTAAAACGGGTGGAAAATACTGTTGCCAATAAGCTTTAAAGGGTTAGAATAACTATAAACAGGGCTTATACTGGACAAACTGTTAATCAATTGGACTCAACTTGTTGACAGAACGCAAAGACAAAAACTTCCCAAACTATTAAAACACTAAGAACCAGTTGACGTACCTGCTGGAACCTCGTTTTCCTGTGTTTAGGAAGAGGAGTGTCATTAAGACTGCCTCTGCTCCCCCTCTCAGACGCAACGACACCAAATCCCTTGAAGGACTCTTCCATGGGGGAAGCGCCCAGACTTCGCAGAGCCGTGTCCCCAGACGCACTCTTCTTGACGACCCCCATGTTGCCTCTACTTGTCGGCAGAGTAGACAACACCAGAGGCTGCTGTTGCTGCTGAAGTGGACTATTGTCTGTGCTCCTCTGGCTGTCCAGTGGATTCACATAGAGATTGCTGTCCAGCACGAGGTCCACTATAGCACAACTTGGGTCCATGATGTCGGACGTAAGGTCTCCTTGGGAGTGGAACGGATGCGTGTTGCAACTTGCGTAGGTGTCGGAACTGTCGACGCTTCCGAGGTCTCCGTTGTTATTGTTGTTGGCTCCGATCTTATTTGCCCCACTCAGGTCAATACTCATCGGCACGTTATTGCCGCCGCCACCAGCCGCTTGTGCCCAGTATCCGCTCTTCAGTTTCTTCATCTCGAGACACACTGGGTTTCGAAAGTCGCTCGTCGGCAGTGGCATTAGATATTCCGCATCAATAAATTCTTTGAATTCCTATAAGAAAGAAGACGAAACTGCAAGAAATGAAGATTAATATCAAGAAATTATTTAGATGTTGACCAGTCTGAGACTTCGGGAGTATCAGAATCTATTTTATACATATTGAAAAATTGGTCTAACAAATTAATTTATTTTAAATTAACTAAAGTACCTTCGACTGAAACCAGGAAAGCCCTTCCAGTCTGAATCCTTAATGTTTTTAATACAACCATATGAGTTCTAAATTTCGAAGTTCTTCATATGTTGCCTCTAGATTTTTATTACGCTTAGTATTAAAACAGAAACTTATGTGTGCAGTGATTTTATGGTAATGCGAAAATTGAAATACATTTTTACAGAGTAGGAAATAAAAACCTCATGACATACATGGACTCAATATCCGCATGTGTTCGTAAAACCTAAAATCAGAACAACAAACTTTTTCTGTCTCAAACCACCAGTGGCTCCACTGAATAGGTCAAGAAGTGCTTTTGTTCAATGTGTGCCAAATGCCCGTCATATCTCATCACGACAATAGTATAAGAAAAGTACAAATTACGAATTTCCTCTAAATGTAAATATATACAACGTCAATCTATAAATACTCCCTTCAGCTCCCTGTTCTTAAACACTCACATTATCTGATCGCGTATAACATACAAATCTCTCTAACATTCTAACACAATCCCTTCAGTAAAACACCTGTGACAAAAATTTACCAACTCAAATTTATTTTTAAATTTAGTTGAGTCGACTTTTTAGTAAATTTTGTACACTAAGGAAATCTGCGAACAGTAATAAAACAAGTTTCGTATAACACGTCACAAATTACAACTGACTTTTGTATTGTTCCCTTTAATTTGGCCCAATTTTGCGCCACTTTTCTATAGAACACATAAATATATCACTATACGTTTTGACCATCTTGGACGGAAGAAACTATCTATTCCCAGTTTCATATTGAATTTTCGCTGTTACTTTTTGTACAGGCCGACTAATAGCCAAATTACTTATTCTCGATTAACTGCTTAATTCTAAAGCATTGTTTTT
>NW_019059610.1:886479-908907 GCF_000696155.1 Zootermopsis nevadensis
TCACTGACTTACTGTAACGAAAAAATCAAACTTTTAAAAACTAAATATAAAAGTGAACAATGTATTTGCATCCAAATGTTTTAATAGCCTGAAAGAAAACTGACATTTGCAAGAGAATTGAGAAGTTGTGGACTAAAACAATACTGCAAAATATAATCGTACTTTATGTCCAAAGAGCTATTTGAATAAAAATTCAAATCATAAATACGTACCAGAAATTGAGTAATATAAATCAGACCATAAATTGTGTGTCAAAAATACTTAGTGGCAGTCAACAGTTCCATTTTATGCAGTTCGATCTCGGTGAAGACAATATGCACTACCATATATAGAACTCCTCACTCTATATAAACACGTGTCTATATTAGGTTAATAGCCTTTAAAGGTCAATTAATGTGTTATGCTGCAGGCAATAAAACATTAAACATGTAGAAGAATATGGAGACACAGCTGTATTGTTGCGCTGTTTCTACTCTAAAAGAGCCCGCAGCCAAGAAAACTTTATTTCAAATTGCAAAACAGATTTCAGCACACAAAATTTTTATCTGAAAATATTTTAATTTCTAAAATTAAATCGAGCCTTTTACATTTTTCTATTAATATTACGGATAAAACTTTAGTTTTTTTATATATGTCTGCAGCCTCTCTTTGTTATACATAATTACTGTGATAAATATAATCAGTGTTAACACAATTTTTGTGTGCAAATTGCAGCTGATATTTCTACTGAACTACTATACATACTAGACAATTAAATCTTAATCGGGAGAGAGAAAATAAGAAACACGATAAGTATGAAATTAAAATTACAGTAAAACCATAAAAGTAGAATAAGCTCCTTGTGATTCGTCGTGTACTTTCATTGCAGAGGTAACTTTGTAAATTTCTTACCTAAGAGCATAGATTTAAATTTATGTAAACGTAAAAAATGTAGTGACAGAAGAAAAGACGATGAAAAGTGTGAGGATTAGGCACAATTTCCATCTGCAGAAACACCATCACATCTCGCCTACGTGACAGAAGAGCGAATGCATGCTGTCTGAAATACACGTATATTCAGTTGCCATAACAAAGTCATAGCACGCTGTTACAGAACAGATTTAGGACGACTTAAAGGGAATATTAATTACGAATTTGATCGAGTGTTTGGAGGATCGTAAGTCGTTACCAAAACATAACTTTTCACTGTAGGTAACTTCAAAATAAAATATATTATTCAAAAGTTGGAATTATTGTCTACTGGAATTTTTATAAACTTCGCACCTGTCTCACATTTTTCATACGCACGTTATTTAGACGTGTAAATTAAGTGTCAAGCAGAAATGTTACCTTTGCAACGTGTACTGACGTAGTGCAGGAAAAAGTGAGCTCCTTGCTACGTGTGTTACTAAATTCAGATACACTGGTGCGTGCTGCTATATAAGAATGCATGAATGGCTTTTACTTCACATTACGAATTCCAAGTTCAACACTGCTAAGATGATTAACTTCTGGCGACAAATTACGAAAAAGCACGCGTCAAAAACAAAGTTAATCTTGGTAAAATATTTTTTGTTATAAATTGCAGATTCTATAAAGCAGAGTCCTTGTAGGGAAGCTAATATTCGTTCAGCTAGTCAAGAAATTCCCTCAATTTTATGAAACCAGAAAGTTTGTTACTGTGTTCACAACATCCCATCAATGGATATTATCCTAACGATTAATACAATTCAAACCACATTCCTATGAGATCGATCTTAGTATTATCGCCGATTGGTGTATACGTACTCCTTAAAATTTCACAACGCAGATTTTGTTTGAATTTCTCCCATACGTGCTACATGCCCAACCGATCACACCCTGCTTTATCTAATTTCCCTAATAATATTTCGAAAAATATAAACCATGGCGCTCAGGAATTTTTCTGTCTCCCTGTTACTTCCGCCCTCTTAAATTAAAATATTGTTCTCAGCAATCTGTTCTTACAACGCTGTCTTCTCTACGATCTTTTGTTAAGATGAGAAACGAAATTTCAAAGACGCAGAAATGAGAGGAGAATTTGCAGCTTTCCAGTATTAGAAGAACAAAAGGAACACGCAATTATGTCTTTCATCATCAGATGACCTCAGCAATGTTAAGGCACGATTTAACTTCCTGGTTACAAGAGGTGTTATTCTCAGCCACTCATGCTTTCAGGCCCTATACCGGCATGTAACTCGAAGGCCTGCCATGCTCTAAGACAGTGGTTCTTAACCTATACGTCACCATGATCCTCATTAATATACCGACAACTTTTTAAAAAAATTGTGTTGTTCTTATAATATTTGTGCTTTTCCAAGACTTGGTGTACTACCAGCTAATAAACTATCAATAAGAATTACTCATATTTTTATAATATTAATTTTTAAAAGTAGCTAATCTTGTAAGATTTACTTACAGTTTAATAAAAAATAATATACTTAATTTGTAGACAAGAGTACAGTTATTAAAATGAAATACATTAATTAAAAACTAAACCATGGGTCACGATACTGACTCCCAATCATAATGTGGGTCCCGGCGAAAATAGGTTAAGAACCGCTGCTCTAAGCTACTAGCAACATGCACATTATTAAAGTTATATAAGCCCTTTTTGCACCAATCTGTTTATAAGTAATCCGATTGTGTAAAATGGGCTTGTCTTTCTTATGGTTCCTTTAACCACCCTGGTTTCCCTCGATGCTAAGTCGGCAATCCGTCGACAATAGGGTTTAGTCGAGTTGCCTAGAATATCGGCCTCCCATCTGTATTTCCTCACTCTATTATTGGAAGAAGACAACTGAAGACTGATGGTATCTGTAACTTTATACGCAGCGGGTCTTTCATTCATGGTTATTTATACTTTGGAGTAAACATTTAAAAGTTTATTTTATTGTGTGATGTCGGAAAGATCTGATGACTCTAGAATAATTTTGTTGAAAGAGTTTGCCTTTCCTCGCTTCTGTGAAGCAACAACAAGCACAAATTTTTCAGATAGTTTTAGCGCCAAGTGGAAAATGTTAATGTGTCTGTACCAGCTGATGTAGTTCCAAGACGTACGTAAGAAAATGTGGTAAAATACGGAAAATATATTATCTGTAGACCATTATTAAACACATAATTGCATTGAATTTAAGCGTAGTAAAAAATTCTAAAATGAGATCAACGAGTATCGCGTTCCTACAAGAATAAACCCACAAATTCAAACATGGAAATAATATTTTATAACACTATTTGGAAGCCGAAGAAGTGGTTCTTAACACAGTGTACAGATGCCACGTGTATAGGCCCCTTCAATTAATATAAAAATATTCCTAATTTCTATCGTTTCAGCAAGTGTATGTGCACATATTTTAAGGAAAACAGTCTAGAAAATTAAAATTTCTAGAGCACTGAGCTTCGATATTCTTATCATTGGATAATTTACTACAGTCGTTTAAAATAATATTTACATAGGAGCCAATTCTTAACCTGCGTTAAATACGTAACGCAACGCGAAATGAATGCGAAGTACTCACAGTTTGCCCACGTATGTACTTTCTGATTGTATGGAATTTCTATAGAAACTTCTGAAGCGATGAAGGTGACTGTCCGACAGCTCTACAACACGGAGTTGGTGACTGCATTGCAAGAATCTAAAAATTTAATGACCTAAGTATTTTATTACACTGGCCGAAGCTTAACATTTTTTGTAGCCCTACAGAATTTCACTATACGTCGCGTGTTCGTTTAGGTCATTTGGTTTTCGCGGCTGGAATTTAGTGTAAAACGTCGGATTCCGGGCATGAGCTGCATTGGATGTTGAAAATTACTCGTTTCGGCAAATATTGCAGTTGTCATCTTCAGGGTAAATATTTTTTTAGGATATTTTTAAAACCTTGTATAGAGCCGGCAGTACTGCTTGAAGGTCTAATCAGAACCCAAGAAACACTGAACACTTTTACTGTTTTGGTATACACAATTTAAGCACGAACGCTCTTTATATGAGCTTAATAAATTTAACTTTGTTAAATCTACAAATTAATAATGCCCTTATTATGAAATTTTCATCACCTTCGCAATGTTTCTCCCATCTTAAGTCCAAACGGAATCACCACTTTGTTCTCAAACGCCTTCAATCTGTGATAAACCCCTAAGATGAGCCACCAAATATCACATTAATACCAAACAACGGGTGAAGTTATAGGATTGAATAAAGTAATTATTAATGTATGACCTAAATTAGCGATACCCAATTGTGTGAAAGTAATGTTCTTCACTTTCAGGGCAAATTCATTATTTATCAGTCAACAACCAGCTACGAGAAATTGCAGTGTCTTTATAATTCAGGAAACGTGCAATTGCGTGCAGAAAATTGCGTCACTTGTAAATGTTAAGATTTCCATACTTTATATACACAACCTGGGATAGGTGTAATGTGAATAAAAATACATTACAGTCAGCCTGGCAATAATCTCTGTTAGATGTGTGCATTTTTGCGTGCATATAAGCCGTATTAATTATCAGAGCTGGAGACAAAATACATCCTCTGTAAACTATTTACAAATACGTTTGGTGGGATTTAACATATTTGAGTATGTGTTTACATAAAAGGCACAATTTCCTTACGCGTCAGTGTATGTGTGTCTAAATGTCAACAAATCCTCTAAATACTCAGAATAAATAACCATGAAGTACATAACAGAACCAATGAAAGCCTTGTGACATTCAAGTTTCAAAATCTATATTGAAACGAGGCGTATCAGGTGGTTAATGCGATCTGGAAAACACATACAACATGGATATTAAGACATCTGGGACGGACTTAAGCATTTATATTTAAAAGCCAAGCAGTTACATTGACATGTTGATATGACATCACACACATAGTAAGTGGCTTAATTAATAATCATAATTAAACGTCTATACGATTTCTTCTAAAACTGTCCATTGTAAGTAAATTCATGGTTGTATTAAATAAATTTATGAAACATAAATTTTGTAATGAAGAATTTGGTTTTCATAAAAGGATAATTGATAACGAACACTAGCTATCATAAGAAAAAGCCAATATAAATGAGAAAATGACTGCTCTGAGTCAGAATAATTTATAAGTGATGATGTTTTAGTTTTTAACAATTTAAACTCTTCTCCGTTT
Source organism: Zootermopsis nevadensis (assembly GCF_000696155.1). The sequence goes on from NW_019059610.1 coordinate 891,614, forward strand.
ACGAGAGGTTATCAATTTGAATACATAGCAAAATATTATAAATTCTTATGCACTTTGGTGTGTGTATGATGGTTATTACAATCTATGTGCATTAATTCATAAACTATGAACTAATGGAATGTTTTAAAATGGTGTCTGGCGACGTAATTTAAGAACAGAAGAAAAATATCTTGTAGTTTTACGAAACAAAGGGACAAAAGCCTTGATAGAATTACTTTATAAACTGATTATTTTAAGGGCAAAACTCATTCAAATAATATTTAGTTCTCACTTGCAAGGAAAAAACACCATATCAAAGTTTCAAATTAAGTATGTTAATTATAATACTTTTATTTTCCGTCGTTTCACAAGCTTATTGTTAAAATCACATAAAATTTCACATAAAATTGTTACATTTTTAAAATTTTAAAAATGTAACAATTTTATGTGAAATTTTATGTGATTTTAACAATAAGCTTGTGAAACGACGGAAAATAAAAGTATTGTATTGAGGAACACAAGCAGGATGCAATTAAGATATAAGCTATGTTAATTATGTATAAGAAAATGTTTATTTGTTGTGAGAAGAAAATGAGACCCATAAACAAACTCCGTGAACGGCATGCAATTTATGAGCTAGAAACCAAGTGGTATACACAGTTACCACTGACCTATAAAGTATTAAGTTACAAGTGTTAGAAGGTGATGGAATAGAAAAGGCTGTGCCACCAGACGATTTTTTCACAAAGAGACGAAGCCTGCAAACTAACAAAGAAACAGGTGATAATAAAGTTAGCAACGATGCAACATGAAGCACAGATTCAATAAAACATTTCACACCAGTTTTAGATTCAATGAAACGTAAATAACTTCTCTCAGAGAGGTGGTAAACGGTACTAAAGTTAATTATAAAGGTGCTGTATGTTTACGATGGTTTAAAACAGCTACAGCCTAGATTACTGGCAATTTCGTCACTTAAACTTATTACGATATGAAAGAGTGCAATTACGTGCAAAAAGTGTGTTTTAAACACGTTACCAACATTCCCAAAGCAATGTCTGTACTCTGAACCAATTATATGCCGCAAGAGCTATACGAAATGCTCACGTCACTTGCGATAGTAGATATCAGTAACGCTACAATAAGTGATCGTTCATTTCCGGGGACCGCCTTTAATTTCCTACTAAACAACAATGGCATGTTTCGAAGGGTACATTTATTTCAAATAGAGACTGACTTCTTATGTCTTTATCGCAGTTAGGACGCATTGCCATATCACTTGGCTATCTGAAGTTTTGAAACTGACATTTTTTATTTTATTGAACATTTCCTAAAATAAAATGCATAATATATACTGGAGGCGTGAATCTTCATATTAATTCTATACACACTATTTTCAGGATATCTTAATGACATTTATTTATGACAATTTAGTATTACTTTTTATATGTATTCTATAAACACACTTGAAATATTTTATGCCTTATTCTGGTTGGTACTTTGTTAGGATATACTGCTATTTTAAACGTAATTTCACTCTTACATAACATTTTATTGATAATATATGTAATCAAGTATAAAATAAACAGCTCGATCGGATACTTCAAAACCATTGACGGGTCTTCATGAAGAAATAAAATTTTCCAACTAAACCCAGAACTCAAACACACACGACATAAAATGCATGTTCGTTTGACGAATGAATAAGAATACCCAAACATTAATTAAATCTCTATATTATCACACGAACAAATATATGAATAAACAAAAGGGCTAAAATTTAGTTTTGTAATGGGACCTCACGTCAGTCGGCCAGTTTAAATTGCACAGAATTCGATGAATAACGCGATGGAAATGTAAAAGCTATTTCATACGTTCATGTAAAAAACAATCAGTTTTTTTAAAATATAGTTTTTACGCTAAAAATTACAAACTATATCACATCAATTCTCTCCGTTCTTGAAAAATTAAAAGCAAACCTACCCAAACAAACTGGCCACCGAGTACTTTAATTTGAAGAAAATTTCGATATAAACATGCAAATAACTTTTCAAATTGCACCATATTAAATAAATTATAAAACATGCAAATTAACATTTAATCATTTAGATATTTTTTAATGGCTAATTTTTCCAAAATATTCCTTCAAGAAAGCCCGTCAAATATTCTGAGTAAGAAACCAAATAACTCCAGGTGTTAATTCAAGGAAAATAAAAGGTGTAAATTGTTTTAGAAGAACATTGGCGGCTTGAACTCAGTTCTCGGTTGTGTTGGCACAGAAAATTCAGCGAAGGGGAGAAGGTGGTTTGTAGTACAGGAGTAAAAAGCAACCCGCACACTCTCAAGCGCTGGTTATCTGCAACATCCAGTGCATGGTTAGTGATATCAATAAACTGTCCTCGTGACAGGTCACTCACCTCACTGTCTGACTGCTGGACAATGGAACACGTTGTTAAGCGCGTTTGGCACGCAGAGGGATACATTCCCCTTCATGATCGAACTCCACATCGTCTTTATGCCCCTGCAATGCATCACACCGGTCCAGTTTTTCAATTTTGTTGTAATCCTATAACCAAATCCACTCGCTTTTCGGTTTCTCAGCGAGAGACATGTAGTGTAAATAAAATTACTTGTTTAGGCCTAACAAAACATGATCGACTATGCAGTACGTTATTTTTTCAATGATATAAACAGTGATGAGTGATAATTTTATGTCAAAACAATTCCTTAATAAGGATACTCCACACAAGGATACGAAATTCATTATCAATACAGGTTAGTATTATTTTTGTAATTTAACTTGGACTAATCGTCACTGATTGCATCGCTTTCAAAGACTATTTATATTTATTTCCGAGACAGTCGGTCACAGACAATCACATTCGATTCCTGGCGATGTAAATTATCTTATAGAACGAAATAAATCAATGTGGTTAATTCAGGGACTTAATATTTATCAGACTGTAATTATAACGCAATAATTTCATATAAATATTATGTTCGTCACTGACTATTGTCTGAGCTGCATTTGGCTCTGTTCTCGTTTCAAAGTGATTGGTTGCTGACAGAATTATTGTGTACTTTTTATGCGATTACTGATGGCCATTAGGATGAAACCCTGGACCTTCTCAAAGTTCGTGTAGTGAGATCCTGTTGGATTTACACCATCGCTGACAATAAAGTTAAAAATATACGAAGCTGATCACTGGAAAAATAAAGACGTCGAAAACAAATGCCCTTAATTAATAAACATTAGTGAGGAAAATAATGTTCTGCAAAGTCGACCATATTTTGTGATAAGACTGAAAATAAAGGTCTATTAATAAAATACTAAAACAGCAACGTAATTAAGTGTCAGTTACATTACTGTATAAAAATGATAAGCGTGTAATAAGTAAGTTCAGTGTCGTGCTGAACTCGTGTAGATTCTTGGCTCGCAGCTGAACATATTTCGTACAAACGATTCGTGCCCAGTAAACGAGAAAGTGTTATCTAAGGAAATTGTTGATATGAAGCGGAATGTTTCTTGCATTATTCTTGAGTTAATTTTCTAGTGAATGTTGTCTGTTCAGGTAGAATTATTGTAATTACTGCACATGTTTTATGTACAAGATATAAAATAAATAATATAAAAACTGCAGACCAACACAGTAAGATCACATTATGTTGTTATCAATAAACAATGTTATGACTGAAGACGTTTATAAATGAGTGTACTGGAATGTATTTGAAAAGGGTCTGTGTCTAGTAATGATTCATAGTACCCCATGTTGGAACAAAACAAAAAATACATTAAGAAAATCAAGCAGCTATCACGCGTCCACGTCGAAACAATTTTATTCCTCCAGTAAAATTAAAAATCTAGCAACATTATTGATTCATTTAGAATATTTATATAACTGATCGATTTATAATTCGTTACTTACAACATTCAATCTCAAAGTTCGCTATTAATATAATTATCAAAATAATAAAATATCCACAATTTATCTAAACACCCTCAACATAAAAATAACAGACACATTTCTTGAAATAGGAGTATCATTCTATTCATAATTATATTTGTTTATTTTAATTAAGATGACATGGTATGTCAGACTGAAATATAAGCTTTCTTGTTAAGAATAATCATATTTCATCTTCATACAGTGTCTAATCGTTGGAATTATGCTATAATTAATCCTACTGCTTACACATATTCAATATCCACATTTTTGTGGCTCAGATTAGAAAACTCATTGTTTCTTATTTAAGAATGCTGTTATTAGAAGCATAATAAGAATGAAACAAAGAAAGCAACAACAAAATTATACAATAAAACGAAATGGCCTATTGAATTATTGCTGAAATATTACGTTAAGATATACCATAAGAAGAAGAAGCCATGTGTAGCAGACGGACAAATAACACAGAAGAGAAGAGAAACAGTGTCCCCCATACAGTGTAGCAAGTTCGGTCAACGTTACAGACGAGATTATTTCAATTGAAGTTAAGGAATAACATTCGTGAATTTTTACTTCATCGGAATTTCAGTGCGCATATTTTCCTGCACATATTTAAATATTCAAATAATATTGAAGTTCGATATAAAATGACGTGCTAGTTCTCCATTGCGCCTGAAGATGGCGAATTATTTACTTCAGACGTGATAAAACGTCTGACTATTTCCGAAACATTAAAATTTATGATTTAAATTCTGCCAGAGTTGGAGAAAATGTTCCAAGACTTATATGACCCTACTCAATGAGAACTTTACATTAATGTTGAGTTTTAGAGTATCATATAAATTTTCAGTGTAATTTTAATTTATTAACTCAATTTACACAACGTTCTTATGGACAGTAAATAGAGGAAGATATATGAAAATGATACACTAATTTGACAAAGGAATTTAGTGTTCTATGTTTTACGTGTTACATCTTCTAGCAAGCGGCTATGTTAAAGGATGGAGAAGAAATATAAACACTTTCTTTCCAAATTTTATCCAGTAAAATGTTCTGGTATTTACAAACGTTGATGTCCAACATGGATGTTGAACCATATGGTTTAAATGTATCATCGGTTCGTCAGAGAAGAAGGCTGATGGAAAATTTGCTTACTGAGCTTGCAGTGTTTAGCAATCTTTTTTATCTGACATATATCTGTCTCGCTAAAAAATTAAACTTTAGTTATTTCTGTACTCATAACAAGTATTATTTCCGTCTACACAACACATTCATTACATAATATTTATGAAATAATGACAGCTACATTACAGCCACGTGTTTCGATTTAACACCTGACCGCTGACGGTCGATAAAATGTAAAAAAAATGATATTTAAAATGTGTATTAAATGGCTAAAATGTTAAAAATTTTAATCCTGTAATGAAATTTTGAAATGTATAGGTACTCCATCTACAAGGATCCTATTCAAGTATAGTTTACATATTACATATAACCAACAACAGTATCTGATAATGTCCTACACTGATGATAAGTTCTAGTATTCAGTGTAGACATGTAAATTCCAAATTTGCATCATCGAAGTAATAAGCCAATACTGGAAGCTATTCGTAACCAAATTAGGAGAGAGGGTTATAATGTATTTTAGTACTTACTCGCTGCCACTAAATACTTTGTATATTTTCAACTGATGGGAGCGAATATGAAGACAAGGCCAAGTCTTCTTTGTAAGATATTCACGTACGCTCTGGGCTTACTGGGTGCAGAGTTCGGAAATAATTTGTATTTATGATAAACTGTCGAGCGCATTTCGTAATTTGAATTGTGAAAATACCATAAGATTCTGGAACCCGCGTATGTACCTGGACAGCAACACATTACTATCGGTTCATGTGCACTTGTCTTGTATCTGTATCATATTGAGATTTCTGGAAAGACATGGCGAGTGTAATGGTGATCGTACTTGCTTAAGCAAATGTTTGTGACAGAATATGTGTTGACACATGACGAGACATGCTGTGAAGCGAGTGGATGGATGGTCACAAGATTCTTACAAGATGGCAAACTTAAACCGTGGGAAGATAACATCAGTCATAAAAATATCAGAGAACACATTTCACAATAAGCAGTAGTTAATTACCCGAAGCTCCAAGTTAAGTCGTAAGACAGCGATAAACAATGCTGTTATCAAAGTACTAAGAGTGAGAAGAATATTTCTCATCCACTGTTGCTTTCTAGACTAGATGTAAATGAATATGCAGTTTTTAGCTGTAGATTGTTTTTAAATTGATTCGTTGTGTGACGAAACACAAAATATTGGTGGTGAGTGCAAATGTTGATTAAACCTCACTAGTAGTGTTGTTTTAGTGTAAAGCAATGTTTCCGATTAGCTGGGTGTATTATTAGATTCTCAAGAGGGATTCTGCACCATGGAGTTAGTTAGTTAGGTAGGTAGGTAACTGATGGAGCTGTATTACTTTACTTCAGTTATATAACAAATTTGATTCTTAAACTGATCTTATCGATGGATACCATATTTACTTCCTTAACAAGATACGAACTGATATTAACAAATCTGTTGACTTTCTTATGTATTCGTATGACTGGTTATGCTTACCACAGTCTTTAACAGCGTATGCATTGCTTGTAGACCATTTCATGAAAACAATACTGTGAACATTAAGGTTCACTTCTCTTTGAGATGGCGTATTGAGAAGTACAGACACGAAGTGGCAGTGAAGCAAGTAGAAAAAGTCAAACAAGGCGCTGAAGCACGTTCAAAATAGAACAAAGAAGGAAAACGTTGCTATTACTTCATTCCACTTCTGAACTGAACATTTGCAGCGATCGGAAATACCTGTGTTTATAATATTATATTAAACGTTTTCATTGAAATTTACATAAAATAATATTTAAGAAAATGTGTACATAAATATTTTAGCTCGATGTGTGCATAACTGAAACTTATTTATTAACAGTAAACACACTAAAATACAAGTAACATGAATTTTTTGAAGTGCAAAGTGAAACATTTGCATTTTCAATCACACTCAACCTGGGGATGCTAGATACAAAAACAAAGTACATTCGAATTTTATATTATGTATTAATTGTAGTATGAATTAATTTTCCATCATAATTAACTATTATCACTTGTTCTTCCAACACTGTAGCGCGTTCAGAAATATAAACAAATATTTGATTGAACGCATTCTTTTTGCACAGAAACATGTACACCCCCGTATCACACTCAGGTCAAGGTCGCCCTGGTAGCTAGGCCGCTGCTTAAGCCAGTTGCGCAAAATAACTGCAGCTGCGAACATGGTTTATTCACCCCAGCAGAACGAGTGTTTATTCTCGAAAAATAATTTGCATGGAAATCGTTTGTTTCTTTAGGTGAAGCATTTAACAATTCGTATCCTGACAAGGCAGAATCTAGTAAGACAAAAATACAGACTGACGATGACATTTCGGGACGCAGGAAATGTCTGTCTGTGACTAACGCTCATTCGGTGATAAACAGCTGAAGTTACGGCCGTACCTACTTCAAACAATGCACGATCTGTAGTGCAAGAATTCAGTATTTCCATTGGTTTCCTCATTAACAGGGGTGGCATTTCTTCTCTCCGTCTTTATTCCTAGCCCCAGTCCCAGACAATTGGCTTCCTAGGCCGACAAACAATTGTTAACTTACTTTACCTCCAACCCATTTACTCTGAATATTGCTTTCACCTATCCACGATATTTACCGTGAAGAAGACAACTGTAATTGTCATCGAAACGCTAAAAGGATTTCAACACATAACTCTGCTCGGACCTAAAGCCGTTTAAGTTGGACCGTGGGATGTTCACAGGCGACAAAAGTTACCAAAAGGAGCACTTAAATAACTGAAAGAAAATTGTGAGTAAAGAACAGCAGATTAATACAATTAAGACATCTTAAGTACGAGAAATTTAAATCTGAAAATAGGGAGAAATTATTATGAAAACCCAACAAATAATTTTCGAAAAGAAGAAAGCGCCTGCTCTGTATGCATAGTAATAATAGTTCGTTCTGTTTCTGAGTAGCTGTATTTACAAACTAACACATTAAACGTGACGTGTAAGTAAGGCCTACCTCGCTCCCAACAAAATGGAAACGAGCCAAAACGTGCTTCGATATTCTTGGGAGCGTGATGCCAGTATCTATTGTATTTGGCTAAACGGCCTTCAAATTCGACTTGGCTTCATCGGACATACTTTAAAAGATACGTTGAATATCAACTGCGTAATTAGTTTCAACGAAATAACTTTGTTACAGTTAAGAGAAACACTAGTCTATCGTTTCAGAGTTATGTATTTTAAAATTGTTTCGTCCAGTTGTAAAAAAAACTGAAATCTCCTGGAAAGCCGAATTGAAACATACCTTGATTTCGTAACGTTTATATTAGGGGCACCGAATCCTAAGAATTCAGCTAAACTAGAAGTCCCAGATGCTGTTACATATTGAAACAATTTAACCAGTTTACTTGTGCAGTGTTGAATGTTCTTAGACATAAAAGTTCTGAGACCATACGTGACAATTTTATAAAAACTTTCGTCCCTGAAATGTGTTCCAGTACAACCGTCAATAAGCATGATGAAGATGATGTTATTTTGGATTCTGGCGCTGTGTGGACTGGTCGGTAGATGCTTCAGCCCTGAAGATGTAGACAGTAAAACTACCAAATTTCACTTCAAAAGGCAGAACACCAAGCATCGTATATAACACAGTCGTATATAACCAAAACGTGACGAACTGCCTCAAAAGAATTAATGTCGACGTTGGTCTTCTGGGTAGAAATGCCCTCTTATCCTCGGAATCGTTTTTATCCGCTTTGAAGTCCACATTGCGTTACAACCCATAAGAATAAAACGGACTTAATGACCGCAGTGAGAACCTCAAATCTCGCATAAAAAATAAAAACTCTAGACCCACAGCCGAAGGAACTAAAAAGGCGAGAAAAATTTAAAGTTCTCTAATCGGATACCAAAGGAATAAATAATGCTCCCACGTGACGTCACGATTTTCATTGGAGCGCGTACGAAGTGAACACAATAGGTTGGTGGCTTTGTATCACTCCGCACGATTAAAGCGATAGGCCTATTCATGCAGCATTCCTGAGTTTATGTACATGTCAAGAACATGGCTGCAGAATCTGTGTGAGGTCAAGAAAGACTAAAGAATTTAAACAGTACATAACATACATGGATTTGAATTGCCGTACTACAGAGATTCAGAACATGCAGCACAGAACATGCACTGATAGCATCCTCATGCAATCCTGGAACATTGGAAAGGACAGTACAGTACACATAAAGTTACACTGATAAACTTTCACTTAACTTGACATTAAATGTTTATGTGACACACTCTTAAGAGACAATTTTTTTTATAGTCTGATTACCTAAATTTTAGGAGCGATTTATTTTTGAATTTATGAATAATGTAATATTTTATTGGCGGTGAAATATAGCACAATGTAATTTAATTACGTTAAATATCATCAGACAACAAAAGTAAATTCATGTCAACAGCCTTAATTTCTTATAATTGCATGTCAAGTTTATGCCACTTTCAGACTTAATTAGACACTAGAAAAAGCATTTCTTTCTTGGTTGGTATATCTAAATGGTAATAATTACACAACCTAATAAAATAAATTTTGTGAACACAAGCATTTTTTAAATTTATCGGAAACACCTTTCGGTAGTTTAACTTCCAAATCGGTAATTATAATTTCTGAATTTTGGGATCGTGCTTAATTACGATATTTTAACTGAAGAACCACAGCGCATGACATGTTACTCGAAACGTACCTATATCAGCAGAGAATTACATATATAAATACAAGTCTAAAGTGCTCCACTGTTATCTTCTGAAGTGTTTTACACATTGTGTTTCACGCAACTGCCTCAGTATGTCAAATTTCAAACTAAAGTGCACAGGGCAAGAAATGGAGTTAAAACCACGTAATACAACAACATACAAAATAACTCCCAAACAAACATCGAAACAAATTTCGAATGTACTCATACTAATAACACATGCATATTAAATTTAGATATTAATTTTGTTAAATCACATTAATTAAACATAAGTTACAGTACTTACGTCACATGTGTTAAAATAAATCATCAAGAAATCACAGAAGCGCAGTGGATATTTTTAGAAAATATATCGGTCTATTTAACAGTACTGCTTCTTAAGAGTATGCGATTTATTATATTTATGGGATTCAAATTTTGAACATTCTAGCTTTCTTAATAATTCTTTGGCATGTTACAGATCAAATTTGGATTTAAACCATATTTCACACAGTCGTATTATCCAGTTCGTACACACTTCTAAGTCGTTTTGATACATACGGCTTCATTCAGTCAAGTCAAATTGTTGAGTGAAACACCAGTGCGCTATTCTAAGAATGCTTTCGTCTACTTATCTATTTCTAAGATACAAATAATATTTATAAAGAGGGAAAACGCAATACTACCTTCGAGGTGCAAAAGCAACATTCGAACTCACTAGGGAAATCATCAAGTTTCTCGAATTTCTTGTCGACTTTTTTGTTGTTGTCCTACAAAGAGAGATCGAAAGAAAAAAAAAGAAGTAGAGCAAGAAGACACTAAGAGACAGAAATAAGTAGAGACATGGGGGTACGAACACTGCATGGAAGAAAGAAGAATGTCACCTGAAGCTGATATAGTCCTCGGTACATAATTCTGAAGAAGAAAATTTGAGTGACTAAGAAAAATCTTCACGTAATTTTAATTTGTGCAAAATTAGCTTCAACTACTGAAGAAAAAAAAAACTGGCACTAGAAAAACTAATTTGATTGAATTACTTATCAGATTGTCATTTAGAAGTACAAAAAGACTTTTATAATGAAACATACATAAACGTGTGTGTTATGTACTCAGAATGACTTTAATATTCCCTTGAGACAGTCCAGTGTTGATAAATTTAATGTGGGTATTTTTTTACAGAGTATCCGAGAATTGAATATTTATCAAAAATGTTTAAGATTTATTCTATAACTGCTGTAATAAATCCCAAATGTCTTATTACAAAAAGAAAAGCGTTAATGTACTGAATCGAACCAATACACATTACATTTAATAAATTAGTGATAACTGAATGCATATGGTATTATTTATTTAGCACAATTTTAACATATAATGTAACGGTATCGTTGTAAAGTTACGCTTTAATTATGCGTGATATTAAAAAATATGTTGGTATTACAGACTCGAAGTTTTTCACAACGTTAGAGGACTGTGCGTAATCACACAGTTATTAAGTATTTGAAGAATAAGGAGAAATTTACAAACTGGTCCATACCTTAGACACTTTCTCTTAAAAGGATATTCAGTATTTGTATCGCTGGAAGCGTACATAAGTGTCTGCAAGGCAAATTATGAAATTCTTCATAAAACTGAGTGAATCACGAAGTTACCTGTGACACTAGATCATCTATATCATTACTAATTTGTCAGTACTAAAATAAAGAGTGATTATTTTTGGAAGCCATGTCGAATATTAAATGTACAGAATCAGTACATTTAATTAGAAATTGTATTAGTTGGCTTATTTAATTACAAATTATATTCGTAACAAACATTCAATAACAATTTTCTTAAAACCAAACAGCACATACACACATATATAACAGCAAAAATGTAATATTTTACATTCAGAGCAAGTATGTCACCACCAAACATCGCGGCGGAGTTATTAAAACTCCTGCTTCATATTCAGGAAGTCTACGCTTTACTAGCTCAGAGGTTCAGATCGACCTACGAATGCATGAATGTTTGCTGAATTGTGAAGTAAGTATAAATATGAAGAACTTTGCTTATCGGCATTGACATTATTTTACCAAGTCCTATGTTTATGCGTAACTTTAATTTTTGTGTGTTGTGAGATTATTTACAAACAGCAAATAAATTGGCGATTAAAATACTGCAATACTATAGAAAATTTGGAGGCTATAGTACAATTTCGGTTTCTTCTTATGAATTTCAGTGTGTGTTTTTATAACTTTGAAAATATCATTCTTATTTACTACGTGAACTTTAATTCTGGTTCATAAGATATGAATACATTCGATGTTGTAAAACTGAACTGAATTTAATAAGCATATGCGTAATGATTCGGTGTATAAGATAAAATTACGTGTGTTCTTACACATACACATACAAGGACAGACACGGTTAAACAAAAATTACATACTGTTTCAACAAGGATGTACTCAACTTTTTAAGAAGTGTATTTTACACGAGAAAACCTTTTTTATTTAAGCATTATTTATGAACTGGCATTCAGAATCTTAAGACAACTTTAAGAAACTCAATTCAAGAAATCGTGCTTTTATACCAGAACCACGTTTTGAACACCCTTGCTCTGAATTTTCCGACACAAATAACACAAATAACAACACTGCAAACATATAACAGAATTCGTTAAAGAAGGCGAGTTTAGGGCTATTACCATTCTACAGAGAGTAATAAATGTTCTGACATTGCAGTGTAAGTATGGAAGAAATTATCATGATGGGCATACGAAGAAACACGCCCAAGCAGGCACGACTATACTTACAGGTAAAGAGGTCATAAGACAGTTTATGAAGAGTGCAAGAAAGTTAGGTTAGGTCAGGTCAGGTCAGGTCAGAACAATCATTCTCGTGGAGCCACGGTCCTGTTGATGCTTCTCGAAAGCCACAGTTGAAAAAAACTGCTTCAACAAAGACGCGGTCATTCCGCCTAACTAACTAGATGGCTTAGGGAACCCGAATGTTCATCACCGAGCTAACCAAAGCCCTCCACCTGTCATTCTGCCTACTGCAGTGTTACCCATTACCTCAATTCAGAGACTGGCTTCAACTCTCTTATATTAACAGATACATAACGTGAATGCGTGAGAGGGTAAATGCAGCCACTGTAACCTAGGTAGAGTGCAAATAAATAACACTGACTGGCATGTCGACGTCATTGGTTAGATATAACTGTAACAGTGTCCGCACAGATGACAATACTAAAAGGCAGATTCTTGGAAACCAGCTCAAATAAGACATGACAAGTGTCACTTCGGCTGAAATTTTTTTATGATCTTCTATTTATCTATTTCAGATACTTATCTCGCTTATGCTTCAGATCTCAGATGATTGCTCAATTCTTACCCCAATTTACAATATAACCATTTCACTGTTGACTCCGAGTTCACTTTTCCTTACGAATTTTGTTGCAATATTAAACTTTCTTCAAATTTTCTTAAATATACATGTCATAAAAAAGGTGGTATATTCTCAATCTGAAAAGTGTACATAACCACAAAATTCTAACAGCATTCATAATAAAGATAGAATAATTTCCTTAGATTTCATTAAGGAAATAACATGAATTCCGCCATCTGAAATATCTGTATCAACATCTCTAACATCTCATTACTTTAACTCGCGTGTTCCTGAAGACAGGGACAATGGAAGCGTTGTTCATGCGCTGCGTTAAATGAAAGCTGTTACAAGAAGAACACTTCTAGTTTGAATTTTATAATGTTAAGTAAATCCAAAGCAAGTGAATTACATGCTCAAGAAAAAATGGGCAACGTTAATCGGTTAAAATCACACAAAATACACATGATTTGAAAGTTACGTTTTATAATACATAACTGTAACATAAGCATGTGTGATAAGCGTGTTTATGGCAGATAGAAAGCACAGACAAATCTTTTTCTTTGTGTCTTGAGCAAAATATTGCTTCCTGTCCTTTATCTTAGGGCAGCCGACCAGTTTCGGTCACTTTTACAAACAATTCTAATAAAAAAACATTGGTTTCTCGTCAAATAAACATTCGGAGATCGCCTGAAGACAGTAGCAACGCGACGTATTGAATCCACTAGCCGATTCCAACAGACGACTCAGTGGGATTACGTACGCATTTGCTTTATATGGCTTCAGAAAGGAAAACTCCTTGTTGAGACGGATGAAACATGAAAGACGCACCCGTAAAGTGAAACGCCGAATGAAATCCCAGATCCCAGAAGTAAAACCAAATAAACTTGTACCTCAGAACTGCCTTCGCCACCCATGCACTCAGTGGTGGATGTGGATCGAGCATTTTGATGAATAGTTTCATTGGAAAAAATATAAAATACTAACTCTGCTAAACATTATTTCGTAACTAAACTTTCGCATTTCATGGAGGAAAGACAGTATACACTTGAACCAGCACGAGACCCGGGTAATAAACGAAGATTGCAGCTTTATTTACAGTACAACAGCCAGGAAATCTCGTATCAAAATAATACGTCATAAATACGAACACTGCCGCCAAGAATGCAGAATTTAGATTTGTAATTGTAAAATCGACTTATGAGAAAATATTATGTCAGTGTCAGAGTGTCTTGAACTTTTTACCGAAGTGTACAATGAGTAATTATGTAACAAAAAAAAGAGGTTAAATTGAAAGGAAATTATATATTTTAAGTGAAAAATATGGATGCACAAGTACAAAGATAATGATAATTGACATAAAACAGAATATGAACAAAAGCAGGTCTGGAGCAACAATGTTATTTCACAAATACGTAAGTTGAAAATAATCACAAATATATACATCATTTTGGCAGCGACTGCGAGAAATTAAAAGCTTCTTCAACAAACAAAAAAATTGAGCATAAAATCTTGTGGAACAAAGGGCGTAAATAAAAACTTCTGAAAACGTACGTGTTACATATTTTTATGGAGTGCTACAAAAATACATGCTATATTAATAAAGTTCATTTAAAAGCACAAAGTCGTATGAAATATTTTAAAAGAACGGAGACAGCTAATTTTAATTAAACTGAAATTTAGTATGAAGTAAATATATGCACACAACATAAGCGTTAATAGTTTAAAAATAAATACTAACAGGCTAACTGCAATTAACCTCTGGCTTAAGATGGTTGTCTTCTAGGTTGTAGCTCCGTATGGTCTGGTAGAAATTTACAGCGTTTCAGAGATCCTTGCTGCCTCCATCATCAGGGCGATTCCCTGAGGACGGAGGGCCTCTGAAGTGTCGGTAAACATCTACCAGACTACACGGCGCTATATACCAGAAGACAGCCATCGAACTCACCGCCGTGAAAACCTGAAATCCAACTTCTGGATCCTTCTTCATGCTGTTCTTACTAGCCAACACATAGTTAAGGCAGCAATGAGGAGTCCATGCTCAAGATATGTACTGCAAAAAGCTTGAGGAAGTAACAGAAAGAAAGCAAGATGTGTGGAATAGCCAGTCACATCGCGGCATGGCATTTCAATAAGCAAAGTTAACATTAATTGTACCGCAGTTAAGAAATACTTGCTTTCAGACACTCCGTGGCCTTGCATTTCTGATAGACTTCGTGAACACCAATAAGAGACAAGCTAACATAAAATGGTATTAGTGTGATGTGATCAGATGATTGCGAGTGTAATTAATAGAATAAGCTGAGAATTAGCAACTTAACCATGAAAGTGCATTAAATTTAATTACATGCAATATTTGAATAAATTTCACGGACACCAAATACGAAGAGACATGAATGTTCCTGCAACCCTTACCGATAAAAATATTGTGCTTAATAATTCCTTTCCTCAGACTGAACAATTTCTATTACTTCTCGCTACACTCGCAATAAATCAGAATATGAAACAGGAGCCTTCCACTGAGAAGTTGGATTGTTCATTATACGAAGTTTTTCCGATTGATATATAACAAAGATTTGTTGACTAATGTCTGCGGCCGCATTTTGAAAAAGTTGGCCGAATCATGGTGGAAATTACAACCCGAAACTGCAAAAACAGTTTAAGGAAAATAATATTTAGCGTTTGGAATATTTTAGTGTCGTTCACAGCGAATCAATTGTAGTGTCAATATCGAATCTCAAATCATATATCGTTAGTATTTCTCGTCTTTTATCTTTTTCTGAAACACGTGAGATTTTTAAATATTGTTATTGAATGGATCGTGAATCTTATTTGTAACAAACGGTAGATCAGAGTTTATACCCAAAAATCGGTTCTATGTTCCTACTAGTATATTAAATTGGCATTAACATCCTGTCAGATATTTCATCCTCAAGCAACGATAAGAATCTCAACGGATTTAACCATTCAATACAGGGTGTAATTGGTATCACCTAGAGAATACTCCACTTCATCGATGTTGGTCTTCTAAGTTGTAACGTCGTGCAAACCTGTAGATAGATACCAACGTTTCGTACAAATATACTGCCATCATCACGGAGTTACAACTCAGAAATACATCCCTTACCCTCTTGCAACTGAGACGTACTACCAAGGCGGCTTACCGGAGAGGTGTAGCCCTCTGGAGAGCGCGTGAGTGGCTGGTGCTCGTCGGTCTGGGCCTCTGGTGATTCGTCGCCGAGTTGCGTCACCAGGGGCAGGTCGAGCAGAAGTTGCTGCTGCTGTTGCATCTGGGGCGGTGGAGGTGGACTGCTCAAGCCTCCATCAGGCCCAGTTGCTATAGGAAGACTCGGTGCAGGTTGGGAAGAGTTGCTTCGGCGATGTCGGCTAGGCAAGTGGTCGAAGTTGCGGTAGCATCCAACCTGCGTCGTCCGTCCAGTGGTACCGCTGGCGCTCTCGCCTTCCGTGCTGTTTCCATCAGTCTGGGGCACGTTGTGGCCTGGCGGGGGGCACTCAATAAGACACACACACACACACAATAACCTGATGTGGGGTGAGAGTTGGATGCACACCGCCCACTGTTCTCACTGCGGCATTTCGCTGTGTCTGCATCCGTCTCGGGGACATCTCCATTAAAAACAGAGGGCACACGAACAAGAAACAACCAAAGTTCATGCCACTCTGGAGAACTCGGGTAAGAACGCATTGTATACTGCACTAAATGTTTAATGTCACTGAAAGAAATAAAATTTCTTCGTGTGTCACTGCAGTTCTGTAGAATAACCCAGGTGTGCTAATGAACATTGCGTTTAATTCTGCTGCTACACGTATTTCAGAGTTTTGCTGCGTTGTGTTACGTTGCACTGTATACATATTATTAAGTTGTTTTGTCTGTGTTTGGTTCTTTCTACCTAAATAACCCACTGTGTTAAATTTAACGTGCTACAATGTGTAATTAATAGAGAAGATACTATTTAGTCTCTTAGAATATTAAAAGAAACGAAAAGATAACGTTTTGGTTCGATTAAGAACCTAATATTCGACGTTTAAATAAAACCTTATCGATTCTACGGTAGATATGTAATAAAAAACTGCATTTCCAGTCAGAGTTCTCCAGAGTCTCCTTTCCAGTGGCTGATACACAAGCAATGCATTCGCTTAGTTTGATGGAGATGTTAATACT
>NW_019059610.1:914068-926980 GCF_000696155.1 Zootermopsis nevadensis
TCAACTGACGCCTCTGCATGACCTGACACAAAATACCATCGCTTTATGTTTTACGTGTAACATGTTAATTTAGGCAACGTCCGACGGAAATTCAATTGCAATTAAAAGTTTTAAATGTGTTTATTATTAAAATATTTAAAATTATTATAATATGGACTTATAAAAATATTGAATAAAATGATATGTCGATAAAAAATATAGAAGAAACGATAAATCGTGATGTGAGGAAGAGGTAAATCGAGCAAAATACGTCTTGCGGTAAGAAGTGAAAATTGGACAAGACTATTAAGAAACAAGAAATAAGTCAAAGAAGCGAGAATAATTCTCGAAAGCAATAAAGCATGTAATCAAGTTTGTTGAATATCAAAGCCGAGACCGAGCTATAACTGGACAATAGCAAAGCGTAATGTTTGTGCCATGAGACTTCGTAATGCCAAAGCAATACAAGTAGTAATCGCAACGATGGACAAAATCAAATTTGTAATGTACCTGAATTATATTTAAACCCTCCCTGAATTAATTAAACCTAAGAAGGTGCTGTTATTTAATATAAAATACTACGGCAAGTTCAGCAACTATCATAACAAACTACAGAGTAAGAATTGCTAAGTGCTGAATAACCAGTGTGCACCTGAGGTCTAAGCATAATAGAGAATTATTTGCGAAAATATTACGTTAACATGGGGTAACTGAAAGTATGTCGACTGTAGTAAAGCTGAGGCAATACCCAGACCTAAGTTTGGAAACAAATATTTGAAGGGCATTATTCATGTGGGCATATTTCCATACGATGTGACAAAAAGGGACAGAAGTGTGAAGGGGGGATCCTGATGGTTATACTTAGGAAAACCATGCTTCAGATGGATGGAAGAAGGAACAACATATTCACGGAAATATTTACAGTGACGCAGACAGGAATAACAGCAAGTTGAAGACTCAGACATGGAAAAAACAACCATTCTCCAGATAGAGACAGAGAAGAAGAAGAAGAAAAAGAAGAAGAGGAAAAGAAAACAGAAGTAGAAGTTTTCCAATGATCGTGCTTTTGCAGATAGTTCTTCCACAACAATAGAGCTTCATGCTTTTATATCAATATACAAAGATATTATTAGTACACATAAAACACATTCCATATCCCTTAAAGTCTCATTGTTTGGGAACAAAATATTAGTAATAAAAAGAAGATATTACAGTAATATTAGTGACGTAAAAATGCAAAATTAGGGACTGTTGTGAGTCACAGAAAGATCAACAGCGGAAGCAGCAGGCAATTTCGCATTCAGCACTTTTCCCCACCCCTCAACATTTCAGTATTTGTCAGCACTGGGAATCCCAGCAAGGCGCCGACAGCTGTTCGGTCTGACGCCATTTCGTGCACTGTCACCAGTTTCGCAGCACAGAATTTTCAATTAAATAACTCTTAAACGTTGGTCAAATTTTGCTTTCGCAACCAAACTTAAAAACGTGCATGTATTTTTTGATTTCCTTAGTGTACAAACGTTCAATACGTACTTCATATATTTAAATTAGTAAATATTACGCATCTATCTTTCATATTAACGACGACGAGCATAATAACAATGTTCCGATAGATGAAAGGCCGTATAACATTACAATTTAAGACAGAGAACCTTTTCATATGTCTTCAAAATATGATAAAGTGGTTTAATGGTATATTAAATAAAAACAAAACGAAATGTAACATAATTATCATTATTATAAATTTTATTACAAAATTTAACATAATAGTTGGTCATGTTTTCCGCGATTTTAAAGTTTAGAAGTAACCAAAAATTCCATTCCGCGATTTTAAAACTTAGAGGTAACCAAAATTTCCACAAATCACAACTCTGTTTTATATGTTAAACAATATATCCCTTAGTTTTAAAACAACTGTTTCGGAAGGAATACGCTACTCTTCTCAGAGTATAATGCAACCGACATTGTTCGTCGTGATGAAATGTGTGTCCTGTAACAAGCGAAGCAGAAACTTCCTAATGACGATCACACGCAATGCTTGGCCATTATACATTATTCAACAAAGTAAATTGGAATATAATTGCACAGACCTCGCTGATAGTTATCTGTAGATACGGAAGGAATTTCATGCTGCCATAGCAACTGTTAATAAACCAGACGTTGAAGGCACTGCATTTCCCTTCTTATATTTATTTACGAGTTACAGCGTGTAATTTTGATTTAATCGCACATCAATATTTCAAAACAACAGCTGAGCAAAATTCTGTTATTCGTTTTAATGAATCGTAACTGTATCTAACTTAAAGGGAATTGTGAATAAGAAATTAATTCACCTCTCAGCCTGAAAATTCTAATAATTTAATGAGCATGTATCCTTGACCTTCATATCATATACACAATTTTCGCAGTCCGACGATTGGCCTTAGTATTTTAGTATTATTTAAGGCAGACATTTTAAGATGCTTTTAATGTTTTGCAGCTAAAAAGCTTTGTATAACACACATCACACACATTCATTATTTAAGATTATAATTATGCATTTCATGTGAAGTTTTATTTTCTCTCTCTAATATGACTTATTTTTATTAATACGAGGGGGAGGAGACTATGTCTCTACGAAACTACGGCCCCTAATAGACACATTATTCAATCCCAAATAATATATAGGAGCAAATGTACAGCAGCGGTAGAATGATACTGACAGGAGAAACTGAAAGACTCAAACCTGCCCATTTGTCCAACATAAATCCCAAATGGACTGTCTGCCTTGGGCTCTAATCCGGACTTTAGCGATGAAAAGCCGTCGATTAGCCATCTGAATTACGGCACAGCCTGTTATGACTTACACGAATATTCACCACAACTGTAATTCATCCGTTCACCAAGATTAATGAATATATTATAATAATATCAGATATTTCATTTTAAGATTTGAGATTGTCATGGTGACGCCAACGTAAACAGTGTTGCAGTTCAAGATGCAAGCATTAACAGGTTTTGTGTTGCCTATGTTCACAATTTTAGGGACTTTCTGAAAAAGTAAAAAAAAAAGTATAATAAAACCAATTTTCATCTGACGCTTTACTGCAACTACCGGTTCAATTTCATGCCTTGTTTATAAACACCTGAAGTATAACATAATATTTTACCTCCCACAAATGAAAATATAAATTCTGAACGCATTATTTTCTTATGATAAAAATTCGAAAGGCCATATTGGTATTTTTGAATAAGTTAAGTTAAAGATTATGTAATTATGAAATTAACTCATAGTACTGACGAACGCAAAGAGTGTCGGAAACTTCCCAGGCATATTAAAATGCAGCTGGACTATGCAACATGCAGTCTTTTTCAGTGTTTCAATAGATTGTAGATTTTCGCGTCTGTGCATACTGCACACTATAACTTATGTGGCGCTGTGCTGTTTCAACGGCATTCGCCATTTGGCACGAACACAATGCACTTGGAAGTGGATTGAAATCTGAACTGTGTCTGGTCTCTTTAATAAATGGACTTGGCTAAAATCCACTTACAATTTTATCGGAGCAAGCCCCAGTTACATCTCTGCAATGTTTTTACATGTACGTACTTTTTATCGCAAACTTATACGTAGTTCAGACTTATTTCGCCTCAAAATGTGAAAAAAACGCAAGATTAATTTAGACAACCAATGCGGGGAAAACACGTCGATTGAATTCATATTTGTTGCAGACAAATTGATTAATCACTGAAGCTACAATCTTCGTAAGAAAAAAGGATCTGAATACTATTACCAAAACTACATTGTTATCCTAATCAAATTTACTGCAAATTAATACTGACAGAGAAGATATGGCATTCTGACTCATCACAACGTGTGTGTAGAGGCCAGTTATATAAAAAAGTCACATGCCCTAAAAGTGTCTAAACTTGTGAGCATGAAAATCAGTATGTGAATGCTGAAGTATGAACTTAACTCAAATAGGGATGTCCCATTTAACTGGAATCCACAATGACAGCATGTCACCGAAGCAGTAGCGGACATAGCTAGTACCTGGGTCCCAAATTACGTGGGACGCTCTGCATATGTGTGTACTTAATGTCGAGAATACAAAACAATACAGCGTTAATCACTTTTGAAGAAGTCCGTTTACAATGGAGAACCCTGATAGAAGACCCAAAATGAGCATAGTTTACTCTATTTATATATATATATATATATATATATATATGTGTGTGTGTGTTTAATGGCCTACCAAACAGATAACCATTTCGTGAATTGTGTGTGAGTAAGATTTCCTTAATTTTCGTATGTGTGAATATTAATCGGTTTAATTTACTGGTATCGTAGAGATTTTAAATACCGGATAAGAACCAGAGCCCTCATGCGGTGGGTCAATGTGCCTCGCCAAATACATATAATAACAGTGTGTCATTTTAAAATTTCGATTTCATTTCTTGTTTGCATAATATCTCCTGTAGACAGTAACGAATTAATGCAAAACTAGACAAGATTCATAATGCTAAAAAATTATTAATGCGACACAACATATAAATATAAGCAAATAGACGGATGTAGGTTAAATATGCAAAATTCGATACACGGTTATTTTGGCTGTTCCATGAATGTTTGGGAGCTGAGTATCGAGGTCAAAATTATTTTTGTATAAAGCGGGAAATAATATCTAATAAATATTTCAAAAAAGGTACCATGTCTGAATAATGCGTACTGGCATTATTATTGAAATGGCTGGAAACTGGTGACGTAATGCGAAGGAGATGACGTCACGTTGGAGCCGGCAGTGCGGTGCTGAGATCGCCGTTGAAACTGTCCCGCTAAGCCGGAGGTATCCAGGGTGGCATCAGGTTGTTGCAACTGCCCCTTCGCCATCATCAAGCTAAACGGCAATCACACCGCATAACACCGACTCCATCAGTCGCTGATAGTGGAGCGGCTGTGTAAGTCTAATGGTGGTGTGTTAAACATTCTGGCAACAAACAGCTTTCTTTAATCACGATGCATACATGTTTTGTGCTTTGACTAATCTTGAATCTTCTTATTTGAGGAACATGATGACAAATGATAAATATGAAGAGGGCACATCTATAAAGAAAAGAATTCGCTGTGCAGAGCAGACAATAAAAAAGAAGAACAAGTAATGATAATAACACCATTCTGTGTTTGTCTTTCATTAAGCCATTGTTATTACTTACCGCGTGATGGAGTCTACCCTGACTGACAGATGATACAAAATTCACCAGATTTACTCTCATATGTGAGACATTTTGTAAACTGGATTCAGGAAGCCACGTTATATTCCGTAATCCCACTAGCTGCCCACATAACAAAGCCGATAGTATATTATTTATTGTTACAGCAGAAAGAAACGAGACACCTTTATTATTTGATCACAGCTGTATTCCGATTGAAAATTAAATACTTCAAAGCAAAGTCTCTATGTTTAATCATGAAATAATCCCACGTTTTCAGTAGCGTACTAATTTTTTAAACCCTTGTCAACACATAATCTTCATACTAAAAACATACACAGTTGCTAATTCATGATACGGTATCTAACGATAATTTAAGAGATTAAGAAAGTTAGTACATTACAAACAAACCTAAACTTGTTCGATTTTTATGGATGAATAGTCAATTTCAGTCTCAAGTAATGAATTATACCATAAACGCGTGTTTTAACGTGAATGACCACTTCTAATTCTTTCTGTTATCATTTTTAGGAACGAAAAGTAATCTTCTTTCACCCTTGCCACTTTTAGAATCTACGCTTGTATGCAGAAGGTTAAAAAACAAAGGTAGCTCATATGAATAAAATTGTAAAACTTTGGCTTTTGGGAATGATTCACGTGGAACGGTGAAGGTTTCTTGACGGCAAACATTGAAGTTGCCATCTTTAAGGATATCTTTTTGGGCGAATTCAAAAACGCTTATATGAATCAGGCAGTGGGCGGTTAGTGGGTGGTAAAAGTTATTTGACGAACAGAGAATAAGAATAAATTAGATTATTTCATATTATAAATATTTCTAAATAACATTCAATGGGAGGTTATGTAAATTAAACATCTATTTTGATTTTGATACCTCAACAAAATTATTTTACACATTAAAGTAAATTACACTTTGTCAGATTTCAGAGTTAGAAGCGATGAACACTTTTATATGTAGACATATGATGTAAGTTATATACATCACATAGATAAACTTTAATTTTTGCTGATAACAAAGAGGGAAATAAGTTTAATCACTCGTTAGGATAACCGAACATAAAAGCCGGGGTAAGGTTGGACAAAATATTTCAGTTCACACAAAATGCAAATATGTGGTTCTTAGAAAATATCGTGGGGAATACGAAAGACGCAAGTTTTATTACATTCTGCATCTTTCGTGTTTTTTACAGCTGATGTTATAATGTCATCGAACTTTCATGAATATCAATAGAACAAAATTTTACGTTTAATGTTGTACATTATATGACAGCTTATCAGAGATCTCATGGTTCAAAACAGCCACCGACTGGATTAACCGACGATGTGAACTGATAACATCAAACGATACAGTCATTTTCGCACGCTCAGAGTACTCGATGTTTATAAAGAAAATAAAGAAAAATTAATAAAATAATCACATGACCTTGTGTCTCATCCAAAGTCTACTTTACACAAAAACGCTCCAAAAGATGGTTTTTAGAAACAATGATTGTTGCAATAACTTGAACAAGTAGGTAACATACCACTAGAGTCTTCTACAAACGTATACCCAAGTGGTCATCAAATTTTGTGATAACGCAATGCTTCATTATCAATTATGGTTAAAAATGAATCCACCTGAAACCTCATGAAGTAAAAAGATAATGTTCCAATAGTGAAAGAATTCGTATCGAAATTTGTGGCAATCTTTTAGGTTAAAAATTATTCTGAATAAAGTCGTTAGTGTATTGCATTTACAAAATGTAGATTTAAGCCACTACACAAAGCTTGGAAGTAAACTGCATTTCGATTGCACTGAGAAAATATTCATTTCCTTCTGAACTCTCTACTTGTAAGTCGAACGTATACAAAGAGAAAAAAGTTCAGAATACAAGAAAGACGAACACAGAAGCGGTAATGTAGGTGTACAGTAGAAACCAGCAAATGCCCACTGAGCTGGTAGCCTGCACGAGAAGCGACTGGTCTACTTAACGTCCAACATTTACATATTGTACACTCTGTACATGACCACACACCACTCTGGCCCGAGGGCCACGACACACAATTAAGGGACACTGCTCGCAAACAGAACACACAATGCCACATCTATTGCTCACTCCACATTCCTCGAAACTCACTGGCTCAGCTATTTGGCATCTCACATCACTGTTCCAGGAAGTCGTCAGCTTACTTCCGAGAAAATATTTTTCTCTCTACTACATTTTCCCATATTTCCATTATTATTTGTTTAAATATATTTTAATTAACAACTGTAAACAGAATTTTATAGGAGAACGTCAAATTACCAAATTTTACAATGAAATACATCAATTCCTACTGACGTTTTAAAGCTACAACTAAGTACAGAAACTGAAGTGTTTTATTTTACTACGAGGCCAAAATTTATGACCTAACTAGGAGTTCATGAGAAGCTAACAGACCCTTAGCTGGTCAAAAAATTTCCCGCCTTTATAGAACTCGAAGGCTCATTATCGTGTTTACAAGAACCCTTCACTGCAGTGCCCTATCCTGAACTATATCAATCCGCATATAGTTCCATCTACACTTATGTCTCTCAAATGGCCTATCTCCTTCCCGGTTCGCGACTCCCTTCCGGGAGGCATTTCTCATCCCTTTCATACGGGCTGCATGCCTACCTGTCTCACAGACCTGATCTAATTATCCTAATAATATTTAATGAAGGGTAAAAATTATGAAGGCCCTCATTACGCAGTTTTCCTCAGCGTATCGTAACTTTCTCTCACTTAGGCCCCAAATTATATCAGCACCCTGTTCTCAAACCCTAAGTCCACATTATGTTCCTTCCTTAGGGTCAAAGATGACCTATCACGCCCATATAGAACGACAAATAAAATTACAGTTTTTTATATTTTTATTCACTTTACGTTCTCAAACAGCTTGAAAAATCGATAAAGAAATTAAACGTCCTATATTTGAAGGAATATTAACTGAATGTGTTACAAACATATGTTAATTGCATTTCCTTCATGTGGATCTAATGTTAAATTCATACTATTCGATATTTGCAGTGTAATTAGCGGTTTTTAATTGTATTGATGTTATACACAAATTCGTATAATTTTGCGTTTTTAATTATGTATTACTCAAATATTTATAAATTTGTATCTGACACTTCCATTAATAATTCTATGCAAAAGCAGCGCTGAATATTGTTATCTGTCACAGGAGTTTGCGGTAAGAATGTGATAGTTCGAACAAAAGACGTGCGTGCAGAGCGATCAGAAATTAGACAGACGTCCATTCCGATACAAGGGCCACTCACTTCCACAAATTTAGTAAAATTATCTGGGTACTATATTTAATATCGATTGACTGCATTACTACTGTAAAGGTAATTTTTACTTTGACTGGCATCCTTCTCTCAAATCAAATGGGTTTTGGGTGTTATCGATTCCGACCAAGTTGACGTTCGATCCTATCAAGATTTCTAACCACTCTGCTGAAAGTTCAAGAAAGAAGCATCGTAATTTAAACCTACATATGGAAATGTGGTCACAGACCAGTTGTGTACTGATATCAGACAAATACAGAAGTGATAACCCCACAAACGAGCGAGATGTTACAATTCAATGAGAAAGAAACTCAACCCGAAGTACATCAGTAAGAGTGTATTATTCAGCCCTGCTGAAATTTAAATAATAGGTAATGAAAGAACTACACAGAATGAGAATATTTCCAGATGATATTAAATATGTAACCGATGTTCTTTGTCTTATATCTTTAATGGTACTCGTACGTTTGCGTGTTCAGGAGTAAGGTTACCGTACAGAATTAATGTTTATAACGGAATTAATTTTAAAATTCAGTAATTAATTTATGATGTGCCTTTACTACTGGAACACAGTCGTTCTTTTATCTCAGAAAGCTTAAAATGTTGAAATAATACTTACAATTACAGACCTAGGGCAAGGCTCTTATGAAGTATAGACATACAAGATAAAAACCATAAAACAAGAAATAACGTATTTAGAGAAATATTCAGGTCAGTGCGTAATTCATGCAAAAACTATCTAGAATTTTATGGTTAAGACACTATGCGAAATTTTAAGACATATTTGAGTAATCGTCACAACTATATGTTGCAAATTACGGCAAAACTACAAGAGACTTGTTGGATACTACAAAATATTAATGCAGTAAACATTACAGACAAGTCGGCACAGCTAGTTGTGGCCAAAAAACTATGTTGTTTATTGCGTTCTTTATATAACATTCTATTTAGAGAATGAATATGAATAATATTAACTTGTTATAAGTAGTAATTACTATGCAGTTGGCATATAGTTTTTAATTGTATGTATACAGTATTGTGTCTGATTTAACAAGGTATATGAAATACGTATCCTGAAAGAAAGAAAAAGTGGCATACACAGTCATGGATCAATATGGTGCCGTTCAATTCATGGAGTTCTTCCACTGTCACGCTAAGGGGAGGGCCGAAAATATAAATTAATTAGCACCCATGGGAAAGGCAGCGAAAAAAAAGGGTTTATGTTCAGCTATTACTGATATGCTGGTTTACTTGTTTATGTAAACATACAGTATGTCCAGACCCGGGTACTTTGTTCTGAAGCGGTATCTCAGAGGTCATTAAACAATATTCATTCATTATATTCAAGAGCAAAACGTTCACATACATTGAGAAACTTTTCTTGCGACAGTTGGCACTACGCTAAGCAACCATTTTGTAACTAAGCATCTAGAGCTGGACACACCTTTTAAACGAGCGTGTGATAAGCCTGTACTAATAACCGTCCACGTGCTTGTAAGACAACCAAGTCAGACTTGGAACAGCAGTTCCTCACTTCAAACTTTCTATTAGATTCAAAATTATGTGCCTCCAGCATTACTCAACATCAGGATTGATACAAACAACAACCCTGATGATGGAAGCACAGGCAGTCTCCGAAACGTTGGGTCATAACTCCATTCTGATTCAACTGATAGTCCGAGAAGACCTCATTGCTTTCAGTTCCACAAAAGCTTCAAATATTATATTTGTTAAGCTCTGTCCCTAATGATCAATTAATCTGCTTTTAACATATTTCGAAAATGTAGACTGTTCATTTTAAACGCATATAAATTTAGAGGCGCGGCCTATATTCCGAGGTATTCTGCAGAAATACTCAAATCAGTAACAATAAAGATAGCTGCCTGGTGGAATATTGATATGTTTAGTCTGGTGTAAGTTTATCGACGTTTCAGAGACGCTTGATTCCTATATAATAAAATGATGATGGAGGCAGCCAACACCTATTAGACGTTGGTAAACTTTTACCAGACTACGGGGCGCAACATCCCAGAAGACAGTCATCTACGTACCGAAATTTCAAAAAAATAACACCGTTTCTAGCCGCTTATGCAGACACGTAAATTAAGAACATGTACATGTTGATCGGTTAACTGACAGACAGACTGGCCCGATGATAAATACTGTACCTTACAGATCTCGTTAATGAAACAGGAATATCTAACTTCACATAGTTTCCTCCATCTGTTTCTATAGAAAATTGTTTCAAATATTACATAAAGACATCATGTCCTTTACTTTATCAGTTTGTATTTCAATAATGTCACCGACAACGGTCAGTATCGCTATTAGCAAAGACGTTTTAGTTCGTCAAGTTATACAAACACACGCAGAGAGCGCTAGAAATAGTCAATAAGGATGTAAACAAAATCTAGCTGTTCCGGAGTATTCTACAGAAGAACGGAGATTTCTTTATATTCTGTGTTAAATTCTCTAGTACAGGCCTTTTTAAAAATACTATCTAGTTTCAAAACCTAATAGTCGAAAATGTGTCTCCATAAATTCTGAAGTCACAAAGTACCAGACCGCGACTTAACCCTCTCAAACCGATGACCGTCTAAATATTATACAAAAATTACGTTCCTCCCTCAGAATTATACGGAACAAAAAAATCAGTGGGCAAAAAACAGAGATGGTGAATAAGAGAATATTTACCACTGCAGTACAAAGGTTTAAAAAAGTTAAAGACGATAGGACACGATACATATATCTTAAGTAATATCCATGTATCTTTATGCTACATCACCAATGCCATTACACCCTTCACAGCAAACTTCAAGTGACAAGGTGGAAGGCTGTTGAGTGTTTGCCAAGTGCCAACATCTGACAGTATCGAAAGTGGCCTCGCCATGTTGTAGTAGGCAAGAGAGCTAGATACACGATGTTGCAGGGTGACACTGCAAAATTCCATTTTCCTGTCATCTCTCTCCCCCTGTTTATCGTTTCTACATAGAGCTTAGCGATTGCTGTGTTGTGCTTGTCTTTGGCTATCCTCTGTCCAAAGAACTGACATAGCGAATTATTT
Source organism: Zootermopsis nevadensis (assembly GCF_000696155.1). The sequence goes on from NW_019059610.1 coordinate 925,612, forward strand.
CTATTCTTGTTCTTGGACATAGATCAAAGGAGGATAATTATCAGTGTAATCGGCACCGTGATTCTGCTTCTTAATGTCGAATGTCGAGATATGTCATATAATGTAAAAGTCAACAACCTTTAATTTTAATTTTAAGAGGTGCAAAATTACAAATCTTGAAATAAAGACGAATAGTATTTTGTCCGATTAGGACCTCCTATATTTCATGCGAATGACGTGATGTAGCCTCTTAAAATGTAAGTCTTGTATTCTAGATGCTGTTTCCGAACAAAATGTTTAATTACCTGCTACAAACTACGAAGTGGTTTGCTAATGAGATAGGAAAATATATTAAACACACTTTTCTAAAGGTTTCATTACACCACAATTGTATTCAATATTGCTCACTTCCTAAGCATATTTGATATGCACTGCGTTTAGGGAGATAAATGTTGTCAACTCTTAACGCGATTGGTTACCATTATACTGTCAGATTTATTTACTGCTTTGGTGGTAATGGTCCGGAACCGGAAACGTTTGAATGTTAGGTTATTATACCGACCAGTACATTCTACTGGCCTAGTAATAAAAAAACTTACGCTTTCGAAAACAGTAAATTTAAAATAAACATATTAGAAAACCGTCAGTATAATGATAACCAATAACCTGACGACAGGGGTAGAACGAACTGCCGAAACGTCGTTTATATCATACCTTAGACACTGGACGATGTCCACGCCATCATACATGAAACCATTGGAGACGACAGGAAAACACACATTTATTGGATTTTCTAAATATATAAAGCGCCCGTCCAAAATGGCATGTCAGTGGTTCCTAGATTGTTAAATTTACAAATAAACTGTTTACAATTCCTTATGTAAATTTTAATAAGCCACGCCATCTAATTAACATCCTTCGAAGTCTAGAACTTTCGCTGCCCCAGGTGCATTATCCGTCTAAGAAACACTACCAAATGTCTGAAAGATACAGACTTTAGAATTAGGCATACATTGTAACCTAAAGAAGGTACATTAATTAATAAATCGGTAATTATATCAGTTACAAATTACGACGTGTAATCGAAGCCATGCATGTTACGGAAACTAATCCTCTTTTAATTAACTGGATATTACGTAGGATTGTTTTAAATCATTTCACACAGGCCTATATTAATTTGCAGTATTAGTCTGAATGTAGTGTTTCCTGCATTACCTATTTGGAAATTAGTTTAATAACAGATTACTCTACTTAAAATACAACCAACGGCTTAAATTTTAGAGATTGTACATATTAACTGATATATTCATCACAGCCACCTAAAAGGTTACTTCAACGTCGATATTAATCTGTAGGAACGCTGTGATATTTTAGGTTCTCATGGCGGCGG
>NW_019059610.1:927537-939642 GCF_000696155.1 Zootermopsis nevadensis
GTGTAGTTCAGTAAAAGTATACAGACGTTTCAGAGGTGCTTGCTGCATCCATCATCACAATCCTAATGATGAAGGCAGGTAATCTTCTACCAGACTACACAGCAGAGTAACAGTCAAGGGGTAACAACTAACTCTTAGAGTAGAGTACATATTCAGAAACCAACAGCCATTCATACAATCAATAAATTCTCCGTTTTTTATAAAATTCGAAATTTCACGACGTACTGACAATTTATCCGGAACTAGACGAATCCAGTCTGTACCACAGCATCCGATTTGAGCTCTCTGGCCCCGATTCCGAGTCGTAGTAAGCCCAATCTTGTACTGAAGAACGTAGCGTGCGGCAAAGAAGCTCAAAAGGTCAAAGAACTCAACGCAGTAAAGACTGGAACATTATAATATAGCAGATCTCAGAAGCAAACAGGCAACGCCCGTGGCTTATAAGCTGACCGTCTGCCACTGCTGTTCTGGGTGCTGACAGCTGATAATGGGGGTTTACAACATCTCTGTGGAACTCTTTAAGTTTCCCAAAAAAACTCTACCCCTTCAAATTTGTACATGTTGATATGTTTTGTCACAATTTTACTGTAAAACAATACTATTGGTATAAACTATTGCAAAGTTATAAACAATTGTTAAATCTCATATAGCAATAGGCTGAATAAACATGGGAATACAGATGTCGTATCTTATTCAGAGGCGCCTGATGATCTTATACAAGCAGAAAGCATCTATAGGTCGATTATTTGGTTACTTAACAACGCTGATTCAACTACGTCGATGAATGAGATGGGAAGACAGTAATGAAACGGTGACAGATAATGATTTTATGAGATGGGTGTTGACTATTTGCAGATAGCAACCGAAAATCCGTACGAAGTGATTGAACAGGACAGCCAACATCCTTCATAAGATTTAAAACTAATATTTGTCAAATAGAAATATAGAGTGTTAACTTTAAGCCGGCATATATTTATTTCGAGTCCGTTGCCACTGATACGTGAAAATGTTACTCGCTGCCAAAAATAATGCAAGCGACCTCATCTGTCTACCGTGATTTTTCAGAGAGACTCGCATAAAACATAAACGCATTTTACCTATTACACCGCCCCTTGAGAGCGTAAGTAAAAACAGTCCAGTTCCGTCCGTTTCCTGTTTGAATGTGATGTCGCTTCCACGATTCTCATTCCACCCTGTAACTCCATTGTGTTACTTAAGGCATGCGAGAAACAGAACAGGATTTGAGGCTTTATTATACATAAAAGACGGGGCTGTATAAAGGATTCTTGTCGAGTCTCTTGTTGAACGAAGAAACACTGGTGCAGTCAAACCTTAGAAGTTAAATTGTGTGTGAAATGTAGTGACGTGTTTCACTTACATCTCAGAACTGTGCTTTCGACCGTGTATTTCCTCAAATCCTTTCAGAAATTATTGAGTTTTGAATATACACAGTACAGGTTTAAGATTAACTGTTATGCAGTCTGTCAGATCAACGAATCAATTCAGGCTGTTTGCTCATCAGTTAATCTGTCGTTACACGTTTTTCTTCAGGTATGGTATAAAAAGACTACTGAAAAGGTGAGTGTTTATATCTCTCGTCGTTTTAGGAATACACAGAAATAAACTTCGTGGTGTTTCATAGAATTGTTAATACTCGTATCGGTACATATTAAAGAACACAGTCTGTTTACAATTTCCTATCTTACCGTCTCTTATTTCCAAATGGAATGATCGTTCACTGAGTGTGTTTCAGGACAAACTGCGAAGGATAACATCTGGATCTACAGAGAAACAGCATAACAGAGAACGGAAAAACTACATAATAAAGAGATTCATACTTCCGTAAACTTCACCTAATATAGACCCGACTTATTATCGATATTGTTAAATCGAGGAGGAAATTACTGACAGGACATGAAGCATAAATATGGTTAAATGATAAATGCTCAAAACATTTTGCCTAGAAAATGTGAAAGTAGACCTAGGTAACCGAGATTGTACTATAAAATACAGTGGACTGGATTCAAATTACTCAAGAAAGTGCCCAACAGGGACTTATAGAGCAAGGTAACAGACCTTCGGATCCCGCAACAAATCCGGACAATTTTCTGACTAACACACCGACTTGAGCCGCGATGTTAGCTAGTTAAGAAGTTATCGAATAACTTTAAAACATGAAGTTGCACTGATAAGCCTAACTCATATTAATATCCATATTTAATTTATTTATCGACTGTGTTTTTACCGTATGCGTTGCAATGCATAGTTGAACAAGATGACGCCATTATGATGGTAAATTCAAAACGTCGGAAACAAAGAAATACCAGCACCGAAAATCAGTATCAACATCGAGAGCGTAATCCTGTCTCTGTGTTTGTATTTAATTTGCCTGCTGTTTAACAACGAAATCAGAAACCCAGATTATAAATATACAGCGCTGAATTATATGATATAGCCTACAATTTAAAAGAAATCCGTCAAGAAAAAGTCATGAAGAAAACAAATAAATAATCCTGAAATTTTCTGAACTCACTGGAATTGAAATAACCCTTTTCATGTTACGAACGAGACAGTGTCCAGAACTACTTCCACCTTAACCACCTTAGCTGTTCTTTAGTATTACACAAATCATCTTGGACCCTCTGTCCACAGTTCGAGCCACCCATTTGCAGTTTTAAAACGTTGCAAATTATAAATGTTCCAATGAAACAACAGTTTTAACAAAATATGAAGCACAGAAGGGGTTAATATCGTTCGAGACGTGACAGCTACAGACGGCTCTGGCCTAGCTATGGAGTTCCCCTGTTATACCGACCGTGAAAATGTCAAACTCAGTGTCATTATTAACTACGCACTGGAACACCGTCCCTGACCTTCCCCTCAGCTCTACCGGTTCTCCCGGGCGGAGCGGAAGTTCCCCAGCGCGCAGCCATGTTGGTACAGACATCGCCTGGGTGTTTTGTCTCCATGGTTTCAATACATTTCAGCTCTTTAAACGGCAGATTTCCTACCAGTCACTTGGAGTTCTATGGCCCATTGAATCGCCTATTTATTTTGAAGAAGACAGCCTTCTGGAATCTTGCGCCATGTCGTCTCCAAGAAGTTGACAGACATTTCAGAGGTGTGTACAGCTAATTTAATACTACAGCTGTGTTGAACATTATGGTTTGAAAGCGTATACGCAATTAAAAAAATTAGGTACACCTGTGTTATAATTTTGAAATCCGAGCCCCTGCATAATGTTACGTAAAATGGTGGATTCTTTTTATGGCAAAGGGTTGTGAGCTCCAGTTAAACTCTTCAACTGGAGTATTACCCCTTGTCTGTTGTTTTCGACAGCTTGCAGAACATTTTCTGAACTTTCCTCCATACCTAGAGACTGTCTCGTATACCGTATACAATACTTCCTGAAGCGTTAAGCCGAAGTCACGAAGAGAACCTATTAGGATAGACAATTCTTTGTTCATTAGTGAAACACTCAATTCATATTTTGCCTCTAAGATTTATTAAAGATATCCCGAACAAAACGACAACAGACTACAGCACAGGATTCAAGAACCAAGCGAACAACAGGAGACAAACAATATTTAATGCTCATTCTTTCATTCACTTCGTCTTTAGAGTTTCAAACGAAGACGATTATCTCTATTAGTAAGTACCAATTACAAAAGGCTCAACTTTGTTATAGATGTTAGCTGTAAATTGTAAGTCGGCTTCAAAAGAAACCTATTTATTTGTGGTGGCATTGCAATCTTCTGTTATCAATGGTGTAAGCGAAAGGACTTTCGACGCCACATAGGAATCAAGACAGTGTTGTCTGTTTAACAAATACTTCAATTTGGAATGGCTTCTAACTTGGTTGTGAGAACTTAATTTTGTCAATGAAGTTGTTACATTTGCGGATAAATGGCCCCTTACGTTGTAGGTAAGATAATCCACTAAATCCTATCAAAACTGTGAAGTAAATGACATTTTAGGAACAGTATGACAGAATTTTTAAGAAGCCTCCAGAGCACGCACCAATCTGTCAAGTCTTTTGCGAACTAGCGCATGAAAAATCAGGATCAACCAAAACCGAAAAAGAGGGAACCAGGCCTCGCTAGAAGCAATAAAGCAAGAATGGAATCTTGGAGAAAAGCCATACAGCCCAATAAAATACAGATGGAAGATGTTTAGAATTACGATGCTTTGCATCCGACAATGACTGCTACTTAAACCATCGCCGAAGACACTCGGCTGTAACGAGCACAATGGGCATATTCATTCATTCACTGAACTGGGTTCTGCATGCATAAGACTGCGTCTGCCTAACGCCGGGTTCTTGCGGACCACAGTTTAACCTAATTATCTCTAATGGTGCTACACAAATACAATTCTTATAAGGAGAAACCTACTATTCCCTTCTCTTTCATGTTCCCACTTCCATCTTATTAACTGTGCACATACAACTGTATTCTGTATTTCTTAATTCTATACCCTTAATGCATTTATCAGTTTCCTAGAAGACATCTTTTATAAAATTCCAATCACTTCTAAAAAACTGTGTCCCTACCCTTCATTGTTACAAAACGTATTATACAATCTGCATCAAAATAATGTTCCCTTCTTCATAGAGGGCGTCCCTATTACTCAAAACTCTGACCCCTCAGCTTCGAAGAAACAGTTTTAATTCACTTTTCTCCTTTCGTGTACCAAAACTTCTGTATTCGATATTAATGACTTTTTCTTACTAACATCGATACCTGTATTAATATCAACAACAAACACCTTCACTTGATGCTGTCTTTATCAGAAACGAGGTTCTATAAACCAAGTTATGGCAGTGTAACCCTTAAAAATTGGTGCAACCTTCAAATGTTGTACAGAAAAAACAAATGGAGGAAAACACCTAAACTTCTTATCATCAGACCTGTGTTATAAACAAGCGCACAGAATAAATTATGACGTAGGAATTCAATAAAATATAAGTGCCAAAAGACAAACTTTTCCGTAATTTGATAAATGTTTAGTTTCTAATCCGTTTAACAGAGTCCTAGTCGTAAAAGTTCAGGATTACAAATAACTTACGTCGACTTCTACAGACAATTAATCTGAAAGCAAAGTGAAACATCGAATTGCAGCCTTCGTTGTCACTGTAACGCCGGAAACAACTCATTCCTCGAAGAATGACTGACCCAATTTTATAAATGGAGCAAAGGTTAGAGGTTATTGTTTCAAAATTCTTCTGTTACATCTCCCTAGGGGAAAAATGAAGGACTGGCGTCTTTGAGAGCAGACTGCTGGGGAGAATATTTTAATTTAAGAGTGAGGGTGTGACCTGGATATTTCTAACGCAAAGCGACTTTCTACCGACGAGCTACTTTGTGTAGGTACTTTATTAGAGGATGTGTAAACAACCAACTCTTATCAACGAAGTGACTTCTTTTGTCCGTTTCAGAACCGGTACTTATTCGCAAAATCGCTTTGCATTTGGTTTATGAGTCAGGAGAATCTTTTGAAGCCTAAGATATGCTAAGAAGTGAGTAAAATACGTTAATAAAGCCATCTATCTCGTGAAAGGCTCACGTGTTGGTAGTAAGTATTTAGCAACTTAGTGAACAACTTCATAACTTGTGGTGTATTCGTCAGCGTCGTTAAATAAATCACACGCATATTCAGATAGCTGTCTTGTGGGATGCTGCGAGGTGTAGTCTGATAGAAATTAACCGACGTTTCGGAGGTTCTTACTACCTACGTCATCAGGGATATGACCCTAATGATGTTAAGCACATTCGAAACATCGATTAATTTCTACCAGACTACACGGCGCAACATCTCAGACGTTTATCAGCATCATGCCGGTCACCGTGAGGACCTGAAATCTCACAAAATATATTCAAGTCTGTGTTCCATTCAATTAAAGGGAAAACTACTACGAACTGAGAAACTTTAGGTTGAACAATTTGTTTGCTATTATTTTTGAAGACAATTTTGCCCTTTTACATATTTTTTATCCTTTGTTCTAAGACGGAAATCTTGGTAATTTTATTATACAAACGTGATACATAAGACATATTTCACATGTGGTAATTAAATTAATAATACTGCTCTGAAGAGATGCAATATGTCACTTCAACTGTGTTTCTTCGTCAGAAATGACAGAATGGAAATGTTTTGCGCACACGCGATAAGATAGGGGGCTAATAGCTGTCTTGGTAACTTGTTCAATAAAGCAGATTATCCTTATCATCAATGCCGTACTGACAGGTGTTGTGAAGCGTGTAGACACGTTCAACAACTGTGATCTGAATTATCGCAGTGATATAACAACAGTGATCATCTCACCACCTTATCGGCAAGGATGTTTAGCGAAGAGAACTTTTTTCAAACCTATTTAGCAGATTTTTGAAGCAAAAATTGTTTACAATTTTAAGACACTAACAAACACGTGACGTGCGTGATGGAATAATGGAAAATAATTAAGAAATCAGTTGGTACTGATCATTCAGTTTACAAACTGCCATAATTCCGTTTGATTTCTAAAACACTAAATATCAAGAAATCTAAAACGATAATTTTAAAGCTTGCATTACATGGCTGTAAAATATGTTTTCCGGAATTCAGGCCAGAATATAATTTAGACGTGTCTAATAATATTCTACTCATGAAAATATCTATACCTAAGGTTTAGTAAATGGGCAATTTAAATATTACATAACGAGAAATTTGGTGATTAAGGATTACGTATTGTTGTTCAACAATGAAATAATATAATTTATATTGGGGCGACAATTCAGCTGGTTCAGGTGGGCGAAAGGCATACACGAGATATTTTGAAAATGACGTACTGAAAAAACACAGAAGACGAGAAATTAACATTAACCCTTTGACGCCGAAGATCGTATAAATAATATGTAGGAATTCCTTCCGCACCTCAAAGAGAACACAAGATTTATCCATTATAAAGGTCAACTTTCCAATGGTGTTTAAGGATATAATCGCTGTCTACAAGAATCATTTGAAACCCATCAACACCCATAAATTTCCAGTGAGCATGGTGTAAATATGTTCCACTACAGTTTTGCTCCAAGGATACACAGCGAAAATATTCGAATATTTCCTTTACGTATCTCAATTGACCTTTTACATAAAGAGAAGCTTCCTTCAGCCTCGCGTTCTGCCCCGCCACTGGCATTGGAATTGGCTTCTAGACTACTCGTTCTGGTGCTCGTAAATGTGGGCGGTTTCACGAGCCCCAGTCCGAGCAGCGTGAGCCAAGCGGTCGAGTAGTTCGCTGCAATGCCGGTAGAATTGTCCGTACGCACTGAGCAAGAGAGACCCCGAGCTCTGCAGTACGAACACGGGCCCAATAACAAGCACTCTGGACACCCCTTTAAAGTTCGGATAGGGACACATGCTCTTTCGCCGGACACGTGGGATACAGGGGAAATAACCCAGTCTTTCGATCAATAATTCTGGCTGTGTTGTGTGTTACCTCCAAGTAGGACATCGGATTTCATTCGTATCCTTACAAGTTATAATTTATTGTCACTCTAAAAGACAAAGTTTAAGAAACTCTGAAAGTTAGTGGCCAGTAAAAGTTGTTTTTAACTTCAGGAAATATGAGCGAATTTTCCAAGCATGTTAACGTAGTGTTTTGTTTTCGGGGAATATCTAGACGCTTAATTCTAGTATAACTAAGTCACTTTAAGAAATAATAAGTTAAAAATAAAGTAAACCTGTGATTAATTAAGCACATGACATGACGCAGCAGTTGTAAAACAGCACACATTCTGAATTACGACGCTAAAGGTTAGCTTCAAAGGTAGCGAATTCCATGACCATCTGAGCAACCATCAGCTCTGAAGAACAATTCCGCTACACGCAGTGAGTTATAATTAAGAGACGCTCGCGTGAACATTTTACAGAGTTCTGTTCATTTCATCAAACAAAAAAGGCAACGTCCATTGAGTGAGGTCAATTCAGCCAGCCTTTTTATTGACTTCATAGTACGATCGGTGTGCGCACAGTGACATATTGGCTTTCACGTCCAATAATAATTTTCACTATACTCCCACGCTGTATAAACTTCATACAGAAACAGCTGTTCATGTGCAAATGATATTATTACACAAGTCACGTTTAGTTTCTGTTGAATCGTGAAATGTTTTAATGACATGTGTCCAGTGATTTAAATAAAATACGAGAGCAGAAAAATGTTGTTCAGTCAAAATGCATTTTGTTCATAAGCGTTCTCAAGTGTGTTATCTAATACTGAATATACTTCTATTAAATTTGGTATTAATTTATTTTATGCCGATTTGTGAAAGTAGTTACCTTCCCAAACTGTTTAAAATTCATTTCACGGTAATGTAAAAACTTGGTGACAGTTCAGACTCCTACGGAGACAAAAATTGTTATCGTGTGGTATATATTGACAGACGTTTAAGAAGTGCTTAGAACCTCAGTCATCAAGTTCATCCGTAAAACCCTAAGAATATTTACCGCACTAAACGGTGCGACATTCCAGAAGACAGACATCTTCAAGGACCGTTTCAGAGGTACTTGGCCTTATGATGGGGGCAGCAAGTACCTCCGAAACGTCGATAACCTTCTACCAGACTACACGGCGTTACAAACTAGAAGACAGCAATCTTCATATTCTTCACTGTCTCGTATTTAGGCTATAAGTCGTGAACTAATGTTAAAAGTTGTTACATTGCATTTGAATATGTGCCAACCTGCATAACAGATTTCACTTTGAATATTCTCTATAATCTACGCCACTAATGCACTTTATAACTCCATAAAATGGCAATAAATCATTTCAGTGAACCATGATCTTTGTTGCGTTCTACGGCATACGATAATAGGCGACAGGTGCGAATACATTACCCCGGGTGAGATTCAAAGTTCTCGCCGAGGTGACGCTGTCACAACAGAAGAACAAAGAAGTCATACATTGGCCTACTTCAGATTTAAAGTCTGGCCACTTTTATTAACGATGCATATAAAATGATTCCTGAGAAATCCATTTTAAATACACCGACAAAGTTCAAAGCTGTGCTATGTGGGGCATTACCAGTGTGACACAATATAACCAACCCACTTGATTGATAAATGATGAAGGACCTATGATAGCGATATTATATGACCCGCATGCTTGGACTGTTTGGAATGTTGGTGAAATACAGTCACATTTCTGAGTCACGGATATCCAAATTTTGCCCCATTTGATACTGAAAACCTTGAGGCATATTAAGCAACTAATGTAACTATTCAGACAAAGTAATTAAGTACGGCAAGACCTGAGGCCCCATACAATAAGTGACACGGACTTCCTGGACGAAAATCGTGTCAGTATTTGTCGCATATTATTTTACAATACCATATCAAGTACTTAATTTATTTTCCACTTATTTGTTGAGAACTTTATAACGCTGTTTTTAAAACATAACCGTGTTTAGGTTTTTGTAAAACGGACTTTTTAGAAGTTTGATTATCTCGAACATCTACATTTATTGGACATGAAGGTTCATTACGTCTTCACAGAAGCCCACCATTCGTGTCACATAAATATAGTCCACACTCTCATACATTATATATTTAAGATTCTTCTTAATAGTATCCTCTCACGTATATCAAAGTACCTTCCCTCCATATTATTCATCTAAAAATCTGGATACATTTCTCGTTTCTCCAATTTCTGGTACATGCAGCGTCAAAATTGTGTAACTTGATAATATCATATATCTGGCACAAGATATAAAACGTCTTGTTACGCAATTTTCTTCAGCATCCTGTTATGGTAAATACATTAAGAAAACAAAACTGTGGAAAAAGACAGTATGAAAGAAATTCAATTTCTCTCCGCATATAACCGTGAATTATTATCTTCATACACTATCTCGCCTTCATTTGGATACATCTGGGTTTCTGGAGTAGGCCTACTGAGAAAATGCCAAGTCCGTCACTGATTATATGATAAATGGTTCACGACTCTTTGTGCCGAAAGGAAGTCTCTAAAAAAAGCAAGCCGTGGTTAGAGATCAAATCTGGAAGAAGAATGAAAGATGAAATCTTAAACCGTATTAACTCAGAGGGACCTGGTGCCACGCCTTCGATCCAGCGGTCCTCAAACTGTGTCAACCGGAAACTTTAGGTCTACAAAGTCGATAAAACTTGCAACTTTTTGTAGGAGGAGGTTGGCATTTATGCGATAATTTCCATCCTTCACATTTGACCTTAGACTGACCTTTCAGTTTAAGAAAGATCTTTGAATGCCTTTAGCGAGTTAAGTTCACTAGAGAAACATGATCTGTCTGATTAACAGCCGAAGGATTTCTGTCAATTGAGAGGCCAAACGAGAACGGCGTGCAATTTTCGAGTCCACAGAATTGTTAAAATTACTGTAATCATGTATTTGGTGTTGCTATGTCTTTGCCAAACTAATTACTTCATTAGATGTAGAAACCTGATAAGCTGCATACAAAGGAGGTGGTCTACATTTTTTCAAGAATCTAGACCCTATATACAACGTAATTTCGTAAGAATAGGAATTTCACTACATTCATAAGAATGCTAACGTCGGTAAAATGATTTGCCATCAAAACCACGAAAGTTGCCAAATTACATTACAAATTTAACCCAAATCCGATATTATAGTAAAGCGGATCGACCAATTCTCAGTTCTCGACATCTAATCTGGCCTCATGGATATCTAATTGTGGTCATGACACTGGAAGTATCGTTACAAATTACGTTAATATCTCTAACTACTTTCTCACGAAGGTCCAGATTGATTACAAAATTGTTGTCTTCTGGGTTGTTGCGCAATGTGTAGTCTGGAAGAAGTTTACCAACGTTTCAGAGGTCCCTGCTGCCTCCATCATCAGGGAGATAAAAGCGATGGAAAACTTCTACCAGACTAAACGGGGCAACAACCCAGAAGACATTTATCTGCTGGACCTTAAATTTATGGGGAGTACGAAAATTCCAAAAGCCTCGCCTTCTTACAAACTTTCAGAGATACACGTCAGATTACTACGAAGTTAATATTTCCGCCTGGCAGCAGATACATGGGCAAAATTACTCAAAGGCCTTCCTGTTATCGTGTAGGCCTACATAAAGGTTTTTAATTGGCATAGATAGAAGCTCACGGTTGGATTCTTCTGGTTATGTAAACTTCTTTCACAGACTCTTAAAGACAGAGTTTCTCGTTCTGTTCCCGCAAGGGGGGGAGGGGGGTGAGAGGATACCACCCATATCGAAAGTAGCGATTTTTTGTCTTATTATTATTTACTGGTAGGTTCGCCTGTCTGCAAGAACCATGTATTGTCATACAGCGAATGGCCGTAAGCGATGATGGAACTTCCAGCTACAATATACTGGACATTAATTCCTGAAACATTAACGAAGATTCAGCAAAGCCAGTTAGCTCGGCGATACCAAATGTGTCTCGTCCTGAGCAAGTTTCTCGGATTGAAGGAAATACTAGGCCCACCTAATAAACTTCTGCATTAATTTAAACGACTTCAGATTTCGACACTTGCGTACAAATTTCTACGAAAATATGACATTTACAGAATCATAATCTCACCCATCCTGTACACTTGCCAATGTGGAGCTGTGGAAGTCATAAAGCAACATGCCTCAGTCCCGTTACCAGACATTTCCGACTCTTAAAATCTTACGCAACGTCAGAACAGAGCATAAAACTGAATTTTGAATACAAAACGTCCGTTGTTACTTATAAAAGAACCGTCTAGTTCGTTATATTCACATATAAACTTGTTACACTTCCTCCTATGACAGCAAAAGGGAAAAAAATACACATAACCTTTTATCTTTCATTTTATTTATAAACAAGCCAGAAACTCGCGAATTCACAAACCAGAAAACTTCCTATAACTGTCTTTGTCAAACATCATAACCGTCTCTCAGATTTTTTTTTTAACTAAAATATGACGTTTTAAAATTATGTATTCATTCTCTAATAAGCCACGGGTAACCATGGGGCAACAATAGGTAGAAGTCCTTAATAGGTTATGCATTGTTGAGACCATTTACGTCTCCCATAAGCTTCTTGGCTCTAGTTTCACGAAATGATTAATTATATATCAGTGT
>NW_019059610.1:951030-963145 GCF_000696155.1 Zootermopsis nevadensis
CAATAAAATCTTCTTGGGCAATCAGCCGCGTTAACTGGTAGCCGTAGTAAACCGCCGTTTCGGGAACAAACTGTCCCCATCTTCAGGGTTCTGATGTGACTGGATCCTCGGAAGTCGCTATTCATCAACCCTGATCTCTGAAGATGGAGGCAATCTTTTCCTACGAAACGTTGGTATATACGTACAATTCCATATGGGATTACTGCCCGTAAGACCAACTTAGACTTCAACATTCTTAGTTATTAAATTATTTATATTTCATACAGAAGTAACTGTGGGAGGGCACATTCTCATTTGGTTTCCTCAAAGGAACTGCAGAGTTGAAGCAAATATTAGTTGCAAGAGAAGTCAGGCGCTGAGTGCAGCCTTGCATGCACTGTTATACAAACACGTATGTTCCAACTGTGACGTTGCCGACAAGCTAAATCATCTCAGAAACCATAAAGTGATTAAGAACTGGATCCAGTGTACGTCTCTTACCACATTTATAAGCACTTGTCTCTTGAATCATATTGACTGACATTTACTTTAATCATTAAAAGACCAGTGGTAACCATACACACCACCTTAATCGGGTCATGCCATAGCTTAGACAGTCAAGGGAGTATCACCTCGGAGGCCTGGAATAGTTGTCAGGTCAGTGCATGCGAGATTTGTGGTGGACAAATTGGCAATGGGACATATTTCCTCATCTGGGAGAAATACAAACGGCGCGCCAGAGGCCCATATAATCAGAGGCGTAGTCCAATACCACAGCAAAAGTAGCAATAACGACCTACTTTAACAATCAAAAACTCTGCATTATAATTTCACTACAAACAGAGATTATTTCATTAAACAGCATTAAAACTGATTTTTGTAACGGCAAAATATTGTTTTATTTCAGGTACGGACTTAATTCTTAAATATTATTTAAATGAGCTTTGTAGCCAAAGGGTTAACGGAGACTGCAGAATGTTCATTTCTAAAAGTCTTACTTCCTATACTAATAAAATACACTGAATTTTAATAATATAGCATTTCTTAATTTTTTTAATATTTCATTATCACTTACTTCAAAATTTATCCGGATAAACTTCAATAAATAATACAATCCTTGGCGTAATAGCCCTCTGAGAGCCAAAGCCGACTAGCTGACTGCTGGCCTCACGTTCACATGCCTAAGCAGAGGTGAACGATCATCCAACTAGATATAGGGTGACGTGTGGTCAGCACGACGAACCCCCAGCCATTGCTAGTTTTCCTGACCGGATTACGCTACCCATTGTAGCTCCCCAAGTTCCTCACGACGCTGGGTTGGCACCGGTCGAAAATCTCATGAGAAATTTCTTTCCCCGAGACTCGAACCAGCGCGCATTCCGTATCACCTGTCCGAAGCATTGTGCCTCAAACCGCACGGCTACGGCGCGGGAAATAAACGTCAATATTCTTCCTAAATTTTCCGAAAATGAAGTACACTATATGATACTCCCTATTATTGCCCAGGATTTCGCCAAATTTCCAGATTTTCTTTTTTGAAATGTCACACACACAAAGTGGAGAAAGCGACTTGGAATCTGCTAATTGATTTCTTTCCTTCTTGTTAGAATGTAATAAGCAGTTTGTCCTATGTCTTTTTTTTAAAATTTGTCGCTGTATTTTTCCATAGAGGTATTTTAAAGCGTCTTTATTACTTCCAGGAAGTATATAATTATATAAATTAGCTTAAAGTTACGCAACAGAGAACTTTATATGCTTCTATAAGATATTGTAGATGCGTCATATTGTGATTTATATAGTATTAAAAATATATTAAAATTAGCCGTCAATCACAATATAATATTATTAAAAGATTAAAATATCATTTTATGTTCCCTATCGAGTATTCGATTCACATGTGGAACATACACGACATGTTTCGGCTATATATAGCCATCATCAGGTGTTATGTATTTAAACTTATCACTGAATTACTGATTTTTTACTGATTTTTAATGATTTTCAGTCTTCATTTCTCTTATGATGTTCTTGTCCTTTATATTGTTTCTTCATTCGTTGTAGTATCACAGGTCACTAATATGTTTGTATTTCGTATTTCGTAGTGATGTCAATGTTTTGTATATGGACTGTGAAGTAAAGGTTTCAAACTATTAATGAAAATTGAATATAGAAAACAAAATAAATAGTTGAAATTAATCATGTGAACTTACCCAAGAAGTAATATCGTATCAGTATTCTGAGAGATCGGAGGTGTACTGTACTGTATTATAAAAAGTTTACTTAGAAAATGTTGAGAGACCTATGGGAGACACTTGATTAGATATAAATAAAAAATTAAATCCATCTTAACGAAGGACATTAGGCTTTTGGCCTGAATAATGCTTCTTACAAATTTCAATTTATTGCTGCAGCTCTACCTCTTGATTTGAATGAGTGTGAAACTTGGTCTCTCTCGAAAGAGAAAAACACTTGATTGAGGATATATAAGAACGGGGTTATGAGAAAAATATTTGGACCAAATAAGGTGGAGAAAATTGCATAATGACATGTTCAATAAGTTTTACTGTTCATCAAATAGACCACAGCTAGGTCGACAAAATCACGAAGTATGAGATGGGCGGGGCATACAGAATATATATATATATGTTTGCTTGTATGTACCACCACCACCGTTTTATTACTATTGAGTTTATTTTGGAGCTTATCGAAAGCCGAAATTTTCGAAGAAATACCTTTATAAATCTTATCCATAGACCAAAAACAGTAAGATTGGCTGTCTTCAGTGTTTTAGCGCTGTGTAGTATGGTTGTAGTTTATCGACGTTCCAGAGGTTTCCATCATCAGGACGATAAATGATCAGACTACACATTTTTAATAGGGCATTAACTAATGCTGTCTAATAACAGAAAAAAATTAGTGCACAGAAAGACAAGGTCCAAAATGGTTGCAATTTTTAACATATGTGCGTACAGATGAAGTCAACACTTCACACTGCCGAAAGTTTACTTTGAGACACAGTGTGTCTCTTTTAGCCTCGCATTTTTAAAATCTTGATATCATTCAATGCCTGTAGTTTCCAGGAATTCTGGAGGAGGAATCAATAACATGTACAAATCAATATTTTAATCAAATAGACTGTTTCTCATGGTGAAATCGTGAGGGAATGCCTCCAATTTAAATTTCAGAGTCGTAAGCAGAAATTTCTTGAAGAATACGGCGAAATTAAACATTCAGGTTGAAATTCTGCAATTTCCTTGCATGACGAAGCTTATATACTTTAAACCTGGTCCTATTGTGTGTTGCGTGTAACTGAGTAGTTCAGGCGAATAGAGGCGCAGTTAGGAGAAGTGATGAAGCCCGGTGGGGCCAGTGGGGACATCACAGCTTACCCCCTACCCCCTTATTCTGATGAGCAATACAGGTGACTCTTTTTATACACGGGAGTTGCCTTCCAGCGAATCACCGCGTATGTCGGAAACGGGAAATTTAAGATTCCCGTGGATTTTCTGAGTGATACGCCTACACCGTGAGAGGCTTAATTTGAATTCCTGTAGTCAAAATGGTAGGACAAGAAAGTGAAAATGTGCGATAGATTCTTCTGTGAACGCTGGTACACAAAAGAGCGTATAACGAGAGCCACCTGATCTCACATCACATACGTAAATCGAGCAACAAGGCTTTATTGGCAAATTGGTTACACAGTTTCGTAAGGCACTTGACAACACGTAGAAACAGAGGAACATGTTTAGAATAGACTAAATGGCGACTCGGAAAGCGATCGTGGTCTATTTTAATGCACTTGATACACGCATCGTAGTCTGAAGTCGAACCGAGAAACTATCGAATGCAAATCAGAAGCGCTAACTATTAAGTTTATCTTAACTAGCTCGATTATGGCTCCCTAAATTGCAATGTTTGTGACAAAATTCTATCGTTATACCAACATTATTTTGTAAATTTTTCGTTGTTTGAGACACTTGATCCAGGCCCACATAATGTTTCGAAAGCTGGCTCTGCTTCCATCTTCAGGTGACTGGTTGTCGTTACTTATCAAATATATCTCAGACAACAAAAATGTCCAAGATAACCTAACCACTCGACAGAACGTTTAAAAGCATTAATACTTAAGTGAGGGAAATGTGTTCGAATATTGACCAACAACTTTTCCATTATTAATTATCACTCGAGTGATATGTGATTACAGGGTGAGTATAAAGGAAATCAGAAGTTTAATGGAGTGAAAGAAATAGGGTCCAAAGTGTCTGGAACCACAAAACGGTGCACAAAGCCTGCCGTTTCAGACGAAAACGGATATGACCCCAAGGTCTGACCCACACAATCTCTCGCTAATAAATGGGAACACCCGATGGCCGAACTTGACCTGTCGCGCGCTCGAACACAGCCTTCCATACCTATACACCAGAAAAAAGCAGACACGAAATAACTTTCCTGACCGCATTAGACCATTTCACCTAGCGTCCAACACGGCCAACAGCTTGATTGATTAGAAAGATACTGTATTGACAAGAGGGGTTATATGTGCGTAAAGTGAGATGTGTGGATGACGAGAATGAAAAAAAATAGAAGGAAGTTATAATGATCAATATGCAGGTAACGACAAAACATGTTTCCCTCCCCAGTTCATACCAGGGCTGCTTTGTCTTACCATCTCAGATTCAAGATTATTCTTACTTCAAAGCGTAGTAATATACAAGGCGCGATCAGACAAAGCCGTCTTCAAAATACTGATCTCTAGTTACTACACACAGCTTCTGTTTTCCATACTGAGTCACTTCAGTCAAAAGGCCTACATACTCTCAGCTATTTGCTAAAAAGAATCTCGTCCGTTGCCTACGAGGGGAATACGCAGTAAGCAGCGATGCTGTTGGGGGAATCCTCTATGATGACACCATCATATAGAAAGACAGGCGCTAGACAACCCGCTCACGCGAAGGTAATTGACCCAGACAAATCCAATGTCGCTGGCGCTATTCCCAAAGGTCAGAGGCCAAATTCCTTACGGCGCGGCACAATTGTTATGCTATGCGTACAGTTCCTATATTTCTACGTATCACATTAATCTGTTGCTATAACAAATAACATATTTTGAACTACAACAGCTCATAAGATATGCATAGCAAACTCGAAAGCTGCAAAATGCTTTGTGCGGTAGCACCGTTACCATTTCATATATTAATCAAGCGGTGCATATGGTGAGATTTCAGGTTCTGACGACGGCGTGTATGAAGATGGCCGAGCTGCTTACTCATCGCCATAATGATGGAGGTAGCAAGGACCTCTAAAACGTCGATAAACTTCTACCAGACTACACGGCCCAACAACCCAGAAGACAGAAATCATCATACTCACCGCTGTGAAAACCCCAAATCTTACGCGTAGAACGATTCTAGCACAATTCATTCCACACTCAGGGATACTCAAATTCAATGTTCGAGTTCTAACAGAATACAGACTGAAGATACTCGAAAGAGAAACATAATCTTGCGGGGTATTTGGACTACGAAAAATGCCTTAAGGGCGCAATGGCACATTTGAATTACATTGAGGTTTGAATTTTACAATCATGAACAAGTAGACCTATTGTGAATGTAGGATATGAAGAAGGTTGTAACAAAAGCGAACAAGCATAAGAAATTTTCTTTTCAGAGCAAGGATTCGGACCACCATTTTGAAGTGTCCCTCAGGGAAGGTGCTTTTGGGGACGTGAAGTAACTGATACTAAATTTCCAGCTGCTTAAGTGGTGAATCTTCCAGTTAAGAAAAAATCCCATGAAATTTGTGGGGCATTATTCAGTTTTTGGAAAAGTCTTCAGTTTTACAGACATGCTCATTTAGTTTTGAAAAGCCGTAAGAATAAAAGAATAATATTCCGTGAATGCTGAATCAGTTTGTGTTACATTTTAGAGATAACAGCACAACAAACAAAATTCTAAAACTTTTCAATTTAGTATATTTGTAAATTATTTTCCGTTTCTGAAAAACGTTATTTTTATTAATATTTCCCGCCAGTTTTATTCGAACCGGGCTCTAACATAACTAGACTGGCCGGTTCTTTGCGTGACCTTATGAGGGGCAAAGCGGCTAGAAGACTTCATTCCTCATATCTGATCGGTTAATGTTAAACTGACCTCCTGGCTTTGAACACTGAACACACTCCCGGCTCTGTCGGCAATCTTCCGCTCTTTCCCACTAGCCTACGTCACGAATCAAGTTCTGGTTAAGAGTTTAACCTAATTTGATACGAAGTAGACCAGGAAAACCAGAAGATACGGATATCCGAAGTCGAGGGTTGGTCCTGTGGAGGGTACAGACGTACAGGCAGAAGGGTGTGAGATGGGCAAGGCTCTCACACGCAGTGTCGGATCAATACAACGTCCAGGAACACACCGAGAGAAAGAGAGAACAACGGACTCGGTGAGGGAGCGAGTGAGTACAGGGAAATGTCAAAGTTCACAATGGTACTAGCAACAGACCGGACCACGATCCAGCCTCCAGCCATGTAGCAGGTTAGCATGGCAAGCAAGAGGCGTGGAATATGACTCCTGAGGTCACAGATCTCCTCGTCGCCCCCAACCTCTTCTGGTTTTCATATCTGTTGCAGCACAAAGCACTTCCTTTGCAGTCCGGATTTCAAGGAAAAAGACGAATTAATTATTCCTTCAGTTGCAGGTGGCATCACCATTGACATAGCCCCCGTCTGCCATTTAACCCACTGGAGTGAAGTCAATTATAAGAAAGACTTAGAAGGAGGAATATACCGAGTCGATAGGGTAGCGGTTTGTTGTTCTAATTTGTTCTTCAGCGAGGCACTCGTGCTTATTTAACCTTCGTCTAATTTCAAATGACTGTGGGGAAATTAAATTATTTGGTAACATCATTTACAAATCACTACACTAACGAAGAACGGCGCATTCATACAGACAAGCGTAACGGACATCGGACTTTATATTATGAGCAGATAAGACAGTATTACACAAGACCATCTTACCTGAAGGTAAATGCTGCGTCCGGTTTGCGCATGCGCTTATTTAATAACAGTTAGGGCCTTCTTCATAAAGAGAGATGGATTTTCAAATAACGTACACTGCATTTCGTAAACTAGCTCTCTGAGAACAAAGAGTTGTTTCAGAGTCTGCTGAGACTTCCGGCAAACGATGAGGGCACGAGATTAAGTGAAGAACTGGAGAGTTAGACGACAATAATTTCAGTTAATGAGGTGGCGCTGTTAGTGATAATGAAGGAAGTAATTGCAGTGCTGGCGACAAAGACGTGTGCCTTAACGCCACATTAATAAGTCTTTTTTTTCAGAAAGTCCCTATTATAGCTCCCATAGCAACTAATTCAGATTCATATAGATAGAAGAAATGCAACTGGAAAGAATGTTTCTTCTTGTTCCTTGCTTTTCTCGACTGGAATTAAATGCGCAACTTTGGCTTTCGGGGATGAGCCGCGCCGAATGCTAAACGTTTTCAAATGTTTCGACAAATATTACACTTGCCATCTTCACAACTTTGACGAAACGTTGGATAATTCTCAATATTCGACGTGGTTCATGCCCGAAGTCGAAGTTACAAAGAAATTTCGTGCTTTATTTTTTTGAACTGCTAGCCTATGTAGAGTAGGACAGTAGGCCCATGATGTTTGTGAATCACGAAGTGGAAAAGATGCATAAAAAAAGCGATCGTGGAAACTTTTTTAAGTCTCTGTCGCATTATTAACTTTGAAGGATTGAAAAGAAAAATGCCAAAATACTGAGTCAAGACAGCGGTCTCCGAACAGAGATTCAAACCCAGATTATCCGAAAAACGAAGCAGGACTACCAACTACTCAACTACAAAGTCTGACAATTACAAGAGCACAACTTCTAATATTTCTTCTGTCGGAATCAATAGGATTTAGTTCCCAGAATTAACATAAAAATACCGTCACTTTTGAATTATACTGATCCTACTGTACAGTACCTTGAAATAACTTAACGTCATTAAATATATGCTTCTACCACAACCGGTTTCAGCATTCGAAAGCATGACCTTTCAAATAGGAAGTCGACACGCGATCCATAACAGAATTAGCAGCCTATAAACTTAACTTGAAAGGCAAAGATTGGTATCTATTCTTCCATATTCCCTGTACTTGTGTTTGGGGAACGGGGTGCTTTAAAAGGTCAAATATGAAGTTTCGCCAAACATTGACCTAGATTCATATCCCTCCTCCTTCTTACCAGTACCACCGCAGGAAAGTCGTTTTATTATCGGACGACTACAAAACTGCAGATCATTCTCTGTCTGCTTTTAATTCAGCTTTTTCAGTTTCTGTGGCTTGCAGAGTTGACAGCCACATACAGAACTGCTAATATAGCTCAACGCCTTCCAATTTGGACTTTTCATAATTTTCCTCGTGGTTGTACCCAACGAAGGGAAACACCTCACATCTTCTCTCTTCGTACTCCATTTTCTTTCCAGTCTGTTTTCCTAACTAGATGAACGTGGTTCGAATCCCAAACAGTTTTCATATAACGAATAAACCTTTCACAACTTCCCCCACTTTGTACCTTTTAGAAATAGATCGTAACTCGCAGACTTTAAAAGTTCTTGCTCCGTTTGTATTTAACGTCTTCCTACGAAAACTCCCCGATCCTATGCTTGAGATGATTTACGGCTTCTTCGTCATGTCTCTCCGCGTCTATCGTCAGTTTTAGACCTACACATCTTTGTTTGAATCGACACGACATTTGTAAGCTCTGTTTGAGTGGCAGATGAATCATAAAAACATCTGCAAAAAAAAAAAAAATACCTTGGGCATTTTAAGTTGTCCAGCTGTTTGGTATCGTTCACAGCGGCATATTAACATGGATCACGATTTTCTTCCTACATATTCATGCCTATTCACAACGCGACATTTTAATATTCATTGCCAAAAGCTTTGAAGACCAAATTGTACATTATATAGACTCACTCTATATTCCCTCAAGTGCCGTAAAAATAAGAATGGCAGCACTGTAGAAAACTTACACAGATTCACACCTTTAATACAAAGAACATTAGTGGCATTACTGCTTATATTCCAGCGTAACGTTCAACAAGAGTAATATTTAATAAAAACACGATAATAACGAGTCATATTAGTAAGAAAGCGAGCCGTACAATAAGTTACGGCTGCTTTTCTCATGTCACTCCCACTTAGTCTAATAAGTGACCGCAGGCTAAAAGGGCATAAGTCGATACAGTCAAAAACAAATTACTCGTCGATGCATGTACTGTGGATTGTAGCGCGTATGGACTTGTAGATAGATAGAAACGTTTCGAAGGAGCATACTGCCTCCATCTTCAGGGTTGTAGATGGAGGAAGTATTTTCCTCTGAAATGTTGGTGTCTACCTACAAGCGTTACAATCCAAAAGACCAACATATTAACCCCCGTAAAATCTCAAGCCTGATACGAAGAAATCACTATTTTTAACTTAGATATCGTACCAACTCTGCATTAGCCGGGAGAAAATTCGGCCCGGGAATAACACTGCAGAGAGTAACAATGTACACATAAGCTGCCTTTATTTAGAAGCGAAGTTAACATGTTTGTAACGCATTAGAGCCGGCGACGCAGTGAGGTCTCAAGGGAACAGACAAGTAATGAGCGAGGTCGCACTCGGAAATCATACCGATTATACGGACGAGTTTTCACGGGCCACAGCTGTAGAACCTTCCACTCCGACTCCCAAGATGCTCGTTATTTCTTGCTTAATACACGAACACTGAGAGCCCTCTTGCGATATAACGTGCTTAGTAACCGTAGTTACAGCGGCAAACACAATTCTAGATCTATAAAACCGTCTTTTAGATGCTTGTATTTTCAATTAAAACAAAATATTATAAACCATCAATAATAAATTCATAACCATTGTCATAAGTCGTTACAGAATCGATATGAGTCCATACCCAAAACGTTGTACGTATGTTCAAGTGTGTCAGACAAAAACAACGTATTTTATAATATTGGTATAATTTATCAATCATTGCGAAAAACCTTTCGAAAAATTATGGCACTACTCTCGAAACGTTGGCTAGTATTAATTTTTTTTTAAAAAAACGGTCTTCTGCTTTAATGACATCGAACCATCTAGCCAGTGTCTTCCCTAACATAAAAGTATACAGGACTCAGTCATTAATCTGATTGATTTCACACTGGATGACAGGGTTTCAAATCCCGAGAGACGCAGAATTTTTCTCTTTGCCAGCACATCCAAACGGCTACCCAGTATCTGATCCGATGACCACAGTCGGTTGTTTACGCAGATAAACCATCTGAGGGCCAATCTTCATTTCTTTCTGAAGTTATAATGACTAAAAATTTACCACCATTCCCCTGTAATGGACTCTTACCTCCGGGAAAATTATACACTCTTCTAAAGTAGATCTCACATACAGGAGAAATTTTACACATTAATATAACTTCACTCCACATGACTTACTTCACAAACTTAGTCGATTACGCTTAACCTCAGGAGTCGACACAATCACATAAAAAGAAAAATTACAATATAGGCCTAGTAATGTAGTCTCTGATTGGCTGATATCAAGTCGATAAACGGAGGGGACTAAGCCATAAACGTTTGCGTAAACTGGACTCACGAGTATAAGAGCCTTTGTCGCCAGCAAATACCACGCACGCACGCGCACACACACGATCAACGACAACGCCTCTTCGCGATATCCTCGTTCGGTTTCAGCTGAAGCTTTCAATCTTGAATGGGATATCAACAGTCTTTCAGAGGGTTAACACTGCTCCATTGTTCTGTACCACTCACTGTTATGAGAGACTGTATAACAATTACATGCTCAAATGAGAAAGCTGACAATATCAAAATGCAATTGAAGTTAACTATGTTTGAAGTTCATACGAAGATCGCCCATGCTTTAACATTAGTTTGTATGCATGTTTCACCTGCATAAATATGACCAAAAAGGTGGGATTTTGTTCATATTGTCCAATATAACACTACGTCACATGTAGCTCAAATCAAGCTTTAATGTAATAATAATTATTTAATATATTAACCCTCTGACGTCGAGACTCGTGTAAATGATATTTAAGAATTCACCATTACAAAGATCAAATGGTTAATGCTGTTTAAAGAAGTAATCCCTGTTTACAACAAGAATATTTCGAAATTCGAAAATACAAGTGCAGGGTTAATGACTGTTGAAGCAGGTGGTACATATAGTTACCACTACATTTTTAAAGGACTTTAAACAAACATGTGTAAAAAATATACCAGTAGATTTGGAACGATTTTCTGTTTTGACTTAGTGGATATGAAAATAAAATTGAAAAATGTTGATTCACTCCTGAACTGTCTCAACAATGACTGCCATAACAGGACGAAGACATCGATTTTTGCGTGTGTTCATGATAAATGAAAGCTTGTGCCTTGGAAATTACATATTTATTCCAACAGAGTGCACCTTTGTTTAAGACGCGAGGTTTCCACGGCGGTCTGTTTTGGTTTGTTTATGTTGGACAGTAACGAACATTCCCATTAACCATGCGACCACTGCCAGAAAGGGAGAGAGCTCAGAGGCCAACAATTACAACCACAGAACCACACACGCACATATTTTACGAGAGCTACTACAATGACGGGAGTCACATCTAGGAGGACGAAATGAGCAGCCTACAAGCAATACAAAAAAACACGTGGTTTCCACGTGAAACTTAACTTCTGTCTTCATCTTCACGATCTTTCATCGGCGTAAAGTGGAGATTCCGCCCTATACATACTCGCATCTAAAATATTTTTACCTGTATCTATGCCACGCGAGCAAAATTCAGGATCATAAAACACCATACATCGAGGGATAATCCACAACACAAAAACTGTGCCAGGTATTTTAACGGCAGGCAAGAATACTATATCCTAAATAAAATTTATACTAACATAGAAAATATTACCCTCAGATATGTAATATTTATAACACTGTTATTTAACGTACTCAGAGGTAAAATTCCTGCAGTTCTGTATTCTTAAGGTGTATAATGAACCAACGCGAAAGAAAAACATGCATTTCAATTTGAGAACAGCGAAATATTCAAAACGAAGTGAAGTGAAAAAAGTGAGG
>NW_019059610.1:963578-976335 GCF_000696155.1 Zootermopsis nevadensis
TACGTGTATACTCATATTATTTTCCGAATTTCTAGCACTAATGCAGTTAGGTTTAATATCAACTCTTTAAAACCAGACCTCGTCCAAATAACCTCACTTATAAATGTTGAAATTGTGGGTGTATGTATTCGTTCGCTTATAGCTCGACAATAGATGAACTGACTTAAACAAAACTTGGCATTATTATTCCTTGAAACTAGAAATGGAATGTGTGTGGGTTAAATCTCCACAAAAGTGCTCCAAGTTCGGTTCTCAGTGAGGACGTTTCCTGTCACAATTCTGAACAGAATAGTAGTGGTGTTTAACAATTTCTTTTCCAGCAGCATGCGACATCTTCAGAGATAAAATTATATCGCACGGCCTCCATTTTATGAATTCACTTTGTGTGGTTCCTGCGGAGAACGCATATAGGAAGGAACACGATGAAATATTCCACCGCTTGTTTTAGAACGTATTCCGCTGCGGACGACACGTGGTTCGTCGCTTTGGGACGGCTGAGTTACGGCTCCAAAATATGGCTGTGAACTTGTGCTCCAGTTTGGTGGCACTCCTTCTGAATGGAGGTCACCTTGCATTTCGTAGGTCTCGTCTCTATAATGCAACTGACATCGTAGCTTGCTTTATTTTATAGTTTTACAATCGAGAGCAATAAAATAAAACAGACACGGAAATAGGTTGCAGAATGTTTCACTCAACGTGTTCAATATAAGATACGATGCCAATATGTATTAGAATGTTCGTACGTAAAATGTACGCCAGTCTCGCGTGTTCAGCGTCTTCTACCCAAACTGTTTTCTGGCAACAGAGGGTGAGGGATCTTCCGGCTGGTGATTGGGTATTGGGCTATTTAAATACTGCATGCCGACAAAAGGCGATCGTTGAGAACAGCGAATCATAAAAGGCATCGTGGCCGATTTATAGTACTATATCATCTCTCGACTAAAATTAACGGCAAATTGGCATGTTTAGATTCAGATCTACTATTACTACAGATAGGGCAAACTTAATAGGCAAGTCTACAAGATAGATTATTGTGCTCCCTGTCTTCCAGATAGCAAGACAGCAATGCCCATGTTTCATCATTGACAAACATCAGAATTCTGTATCGTGTTCCCTATAACTTCACGAAACTTCGGACAGTCAAACAGACTTAATCATTTAAAACCGACGTTTGTCTAAATATTATTGACTAATTCTGTTCATACCTCAAATTAAACACCGAAGATATAGAAGACTCAATTCGGTTAACACGAAGATTATAACAGGTGGAAGTCCTAAACCTTGCAGCTAATCATAAGTTTCCAGGCAATACCATCAAAATATCTCCCGTGCATTTTAAAATCTGGCGATTATGAATCCTAAACCGTCCGCAGAAATAAATCTGTTAATGAATCATAAATTGGAAACACTTTATCATAGGATACGAACAAACACATTTCAGTTATACCAAATGAATAAGCCCAAATTACGTGGTAAAATGTTTAATGGGTGGTGGTCTAGATGCTCACAATATGGTGTTGATAATGAACTCCATGAATCATAGTCTGTCTTCAGAAGTTAACAGCCGCTCGGTTATCAATTTCCTGTATTTTATGGTGCCCAAATATTTATTACCGAGGATCGCTTTCCATCTCTGCATTGAGTCACGGCCCCATCCCCCACCCTCGTAACGTATTTCTGCAAGATCCATATTCATAATGTCCACCCATCTATAATAGATGTAATTTATTTATGGTATTTGATTTATTCTCCAGAAAAGCATGCTGACTGTACAAGTGGCAACACAGTGGATGCTATTTGCTTTGCTGAAATGTGATTTCGCAAACAGATCAACCTACCGCAGTCCAATGGTAATTAAAATGATGTGCTGTGATTAAACTGGGACCAAGAAATTTGATGAGTATTTGCGTTTCGTATAGGACTAGAACCATAATGTTTTAGTGTAATTACCTTTAATAGTATTACATGAAGCAGCAGGTGGTGTGTTCTGACAAAATAAACTGATAAAAGTGCAGTGATATCGAATAAATACTAATTACACGGTTTTCTAATCCACTGGTCTACAAAGTGTATTACGAAGCACAATGGCATTAAAATGTTCCTAAAATACATTTTCATAATGACATTTAAATCTCTATTACCAGCTCGTAATTCATTATTCCGATTTAAAATACAAAATTTAATTGCTTTTATATTCCCAAGTAATCCTATAATTTATCGCCCGAAGAAGACGAAGAAGGGTAAGATGAACAGAACATGGCAGCCGGGTGCTTTGCTACTTCGAAAACGAGAGATCCTCAGTTCTTGTGTCGACCCGAGTCAAGGACTGTCTATCCTCAGAATTTTTATAGCTCTCTTAGTTATTACAGGAAAATTCCAGTATAATACCTTATATTAGGCCACGACCACTTCCTTCCACATCCCTTCGAATCGATTAGCCTACTCATTACTCATCATATTATACGATGTTACACAGTCTGAGCCACCCACAGCGTCATTAAATAAACAACAAATAAGGAAACAACTGCGTTTGAAATGCGCTAAGCTTAAGAAGCAGTTTAAATGTCGGCGTTCTGAAAATTCTCAAATAGAAAAGTAAGGGGACATTATTCTGGTCATTTCAGTTAAATTTTAAATACAGTTTTAAATTTAATTTAACGTAATTCATTTTCAATTTATTTTGTGGATATTAAACGTTATTTTATCAAATTCACTGTCATTTTTCTTTGTTTTGCTTGATTCTGTTCCGTCGTGTTTATTTTGTCTGGAATTCAGCCACGATTTCTCAACAAGCGTGTTACGCATGCAGAGTGCATTGTATACATGGATGCTGGGGAGTGCGAATGTGCGTATAATTTTGCACCAAGTCCCGCTGAGCACAAGGAAATGAGGCCCGATCATTCTTATTAAGGCCATTATTCTGTTAATTTAAACTTGTGCAAAAACTCCTGACTATAAACATACAATTCGGGAATTTTCCTCACTTTTGTCTTAAGAGAGATTTTTCTCTTACAACAGCTTCCTGACCGGCTCTGGGTAAACCCATCCTCCTATCCAGTAGGTACTTGGGATCCTTTACCTGGGGTAAAGTGGACGAAGTGTGAAGCTGAACACTCACCTCTATCTAATATCGAGGCAAAGAAAGAGTGGGGATATACCTCGACACCCCCAAACCTCTTCATGGCGTGGTGCTTAGTATGTACCAGGACCAACTTTACCTTTATTAATATACTTTATTCTTGTTACGTGGCACTATTCTAACGCTGGGTTGAATACAATTTTTCGAAGTGCATACGTAGACCTATCTATTGCCATACCCTGGTCTGTGGGAATTAGAAATGCATGTTACTGCCTATGATCCGGACTTGGAAGGATGAATTCACGCCAAACTCCTGTTCTGGAATGTTTGACAAGCGGGAAGAAGCATTAATCTCGGGCCAAGAAAACACTACAGTTGGTCTCGTTCCCACGTCATTAAAGATGAGAGACGGTAGTAAACTGCAAAATTTAAAGATTGGGAAACAGTTCTGTACTTTAAGATGCACCATCAATAAAGCATCCACATAGCATCTTAGAAAATTAACGAACTGAAAGATATATACTATCAGGTCACTCACTGATTGGTTAAGAGAGGCGAAAACAATTGATTAATCTTTTTAAACATTCATAACTAAATTCTCTGGAGTTAAAACTCAAAGACTGAATTTCAATTGAATTCAGCAAATATCGCTCGAACTCAATTCCATAACTTTGTATTGAAGTAGCCAGTTGTGCATTGTGTTTTCAACAGTTGGCAGTAAATCCGTCATCATACACAAAAAATTCGAATTTTGCAATGTTTTGGTGGTAGATGAATCCACGTGGCTGCGTGTTGTTTGAGCTTGAATACAAACGACATATACAGGAACTCTCGCATCTAAAATGAACCTTCAGTTCATACGGCGTTTAAACCTACGCATCAACAAATGAGAGGCGAAAAGCGGTTTAATGTCGTATCTGTCACTGCCAGCAAAACCGCATGCCCTGTGTTTCTTATGTTAATGACATTACCTTTCGTGCTGTTTCGCCTTCCTACCTGCTAGGTCTAAACAAACAAAAGGATACTTGTTGCTAATGGCATAAACAAGCTTATTTTAAACTTAAAAATATTAGCTGAGGAACGAAACCGTACATAACAATATCCTCGAACTGCTGGGAGTGGGGGACGACGTCTGTAATAAGAATTAGTGACGTATTACCGTTCTATGCGACGTCATACAACAACGCAGTCAGCTCAACTGTACAATTCTGAAAGTAATCTATTAGCCTGAACGGTAAAGCTAGAAGACGTGAAAGGCCTATCCCTGCAGTCGATGGTGACATGGCTTCAACTTAAGTTACACTTTCACTTTTTCATCTCTCTTATCCACAAACAGTAACGTGTAGAAAAGGAAAAGTGCATGAAATAAAAAAGGGGTAACTTCCGCAAAATAACAAAGACGTCTTAGTACACAAAGGTAATACACTATAAAGCCTTCACGTTGTTTTTGGCATATAACAAATTACACTATCCTCCACACATCACAACCAGACCAGCAGGTTGGAGGGATACTATCATAAATATAATAATACATCTTAGAAATATAGCGTATGTTTGTATGGATTGGATTAATCTGGCTCACTACTGGGACCCACGATAAACTTTGTAAACACGGTAATGAATTTCATGTTCCATGAAATCCGTGGACTTTTTTTCTGCCGAAACGACTATTAGCTTCTGAAAGACAGAGCCATGGAGCTAGCAACAATCCGAATGGTTTAAATGATTGATCGACTGGATCAACCGTCTGGTCTACTTTCACTTCTGATCTGTCTCACTGGGCATGAACCATCGCGGCCTTGAGCCATGAGAAATGAGATGCACAGTCACACACCCCGGGTGGTCTGTTACCATAAGTCAAAGAAAAAAGATAGAATGACGGTCTGGATTCATGTGGCTCAGAACAGGGGCCGCTAGTACACGGTTTTTAACCATCGGGGTCCATAAAAGATGATAAATTTCTCGAATGTGTGAATATTGGATTCTCAAGAAGAACTTTGCTCCCTGGAATACGTTTCTTAGAGTTATTTACTGCCTAAAAGGTAACCGTAGTTTCAGCTTCGTCCCAAGTAATTCTTCAACTCTCCATATAGTTTTCTAGGAACACTGTATGGGTTGTGAAGACATTGAATTCACAGATTACATAATTGTGTCACACCACAAAATTTTACAGATTTAAGTAACAAATGCTCGCCTTAAACGGAAACTGTTACTGACACCAATGGGAACGTGATGCCTAACGTCCTCTTGAAATACTGGCCTCAGTTCTGAGTACGAAAAGAATGGAAGAAAAGAGCTCAAATGAATTAAACAAGAACAACTGTTTATTCCATGAACAACTAAAGTAGCAATGCGTTACATTTACTAGTAAATGGTATTTTGGACCACAATATATTTTGAGCGACAGACGTACACACACACACACACAGCAGTTCATAGGCCCCGCTTTTCTTGTGAAATCAGGAAATAAGATAAGGAAGTTGCACATTATACATCTCACTTCATTTCTAGCTTGTAAATTAATGACGAAGTGAAATACAGTTTCTTCCGATACAGGACTATATTATACCTGATATTTACAAACAACTCCCAAGACTGTGATTTCGATAATACATATAAATCACTGAGTTATAAATAAGGTTCTTTTGAATTTAGAAGCGTATTTTAGTACGTCTAATATATTATTATAAACGTACAACACTGTTATTCCGTGTCTCATGCGATGTAACTAATATAGTTGAACTGGCACGCCATATTTTCTATAAAGCAACGATAAGCCGTAAACAAATTTAAGCTTTGCTATGCTTTTTTTCTGGTATGTGCACGAAATGGGTCGAAACAGGGCTGACTCTCCGACACCATTGTTCAATTCGAGTACTGATGGACGGATTTTTATGAGGTTTTGCATAAACATTATGCCATTAGAGGGCACCCAAATTAGTACTTTTAAATTTAAACAATTAGTAAAAATAACACGGCAGCCGCGCGAACTTGTGAAGTGTGAGACACTAGTTCCAATAATAAAGGATCACAAAATAATGTAAAGAATGCAAATTGTGTTATGGTAATTTTTTAGAGTATAAAACAACATGGCGGCTACGCTAATTCTATATTCAGCTACCGTTTCGATAGTGATAACAAGAGAACTATTATAGGTACGAATTTTAAATTTAACACAAATCTCACAGAGATTTTGGGGCTCTTTTCGGCATTCGGTAGAAATAATTGGGCGGGGATAAGAAGATTAACCAGTCGAAACGCCTCTACCTATAGACGAAAAAAAACAGATATACTCGTATATCCATCCTTAGAGTAGGATCCGAACCAACGATCCTAGTGTGGAAATTCCTAAATCCGATACCTAATAAAACGCGGTCATAAATAAAGTTTGTACCCCTGTTAATTTACTTTGTACAGCAGTAATTAATAGTGTATAACAGTGGGTTTGGTAAAGTCTGTACAAGAAGAAGCGCGCATTCCTTCGCCTCGGCAAGAAGAGACAGATCCAGACGGGCAGCGTCAGAGCAAGTGAACACGAACAAAAGAAATGGGTCAACGCTGAACTACGCGTTTTTCTCCTGCTCCAACAAAGACGAAGTGTACATTCTTTATCCTGTCCCACCCACTGACACGAATTAAATTTAATTTGCTACATACCGAACTTATTACAAGTTGTTTTTGGTTCACGAAAGAGTGCTTATACTTTTTTCACAGGCTTAGCGTGTGGCCCGTCAGACGAGAATTATACTTTTTATGATGATTGATTTTATGACGTTGGGCTTTGTAGTCTGGTAAAAATTTACCAACTTTTCATTAGTCCTTGCTGCCTCCAACACATCGCCCTGATCATGGAGGCATCAAGGACCTCTGAAACGTCTGACATTCTAACATATGTTCACTGGGACTTTTCGACTCGAGAATTGAGCCCAAAAACACGTCCTTGAGCCTTGGAGATCCCACTGCAGGAAACAATCAATCACAACACCTATAATTCATAATACTGGGGCATGATTAGCAAGGACTCCAAGGTTAAAAATTACTAGAATGACGTAATATATAACATTACAATATCTCCATATCTTTATAAAGTAACATAGATTATTTGCAAAACCTCGCGGTTCATCTGTACAGGTCTACAATACACATTTTGAATATTCTGCTGAAGACGTCAGAGAGGGTTTGACAAACAAGTTATGATCAAGCATCAATACACAGTAAGAAACAAAGAGCCATGACTTATAAACTGTTAACCGCTCACTGACCAACAAGTGTGTATAGTTAATCTATGAGCCGTGATTTGATATCTACAATGACATATGCTGCATAAAGATATAAAAACAAAAGAATTAAATAAAACAGTAAATAACGGAAACTAGCAAAATTGATAAAATAAATCACAAACATCTTCCTGTTGTCAGTCTACGAGAACATTATTTCTGTGTAACAACGCACTACACTCTGAAGTAAATTATAATATGAACCTGCAAGAACAAACACTGTCATTATTCCTATCTAGGATACTGGGAACGACCCGTTCTTCAAGTGCCTGAGCACTGCGGGTCCCAACTTTTCGTTGGCTTGATCTATAGACATTCGGTAGGGCTCCTTGGACGAGGGATCGGCCCGTCGCAAGGCCTCTACCTGTACACAGGACAACATCTATGGCTTGAGTGGGATTCGAACCCACGGTCCCAGCGACCGCGCGGCCACTGCGGACCCCCCATTATTCCTATCGCAAAGTTTAATTCTACGCGACATAACACAATTATCTTACGCAAGTCGTGAACTGAAGTCACTACTATTACGCTATTCCTAAGTCGATTTAGTGGAGTTCAATTCTTGGAAGTAGGATACAGTTAATTTCCTTCGAAATCTCATACAGCTCCGAGTGTCCCATCCATTGGTTACCCAGGCTCTTAATTTGCAGACGGTAATGACGGGTTTGCCACAACCTTAATGCAATGATAGAACCAATCAACCTGTATTTCCGTCCGTCCATTCGTACACGAGCACAGTCGGTCCGTATTTCTGAATGCGCTAAAACATTATAAAAGACGTCCAAACTTTCTCTGAGGTTAACACTCGATTCCTGTAAGTCTGAAAGTGTAAATTAAATTAAATTAAATTTTATAACAGGCCGCCCCATTAAAGTAAATATCACAGATGACTGTCCTTATTGCAAATATATTAACATAAAATTAGGAAGGGATTAAGTAAATGTTTTCCCTTTACCAGAATTTATTTCACACCTACATGGCTACGTAAATGGTAAGTTAAGCTACTTTATAAACATTTTATTAACTGCATTAATTTCTAAAACACAGAAACAGGTGAATTGCATAAATGAATATGCAGCAATAAAAATAAATTACCCGCGCATTCATGTGATTAATGAGCGATGGTGGATGCGTAACATTAGAGTAACTGAACTACAGCTTTCCACCGGTGAGTACTTCTACATAGTCCACTCCACTGAAGTAGGTAAGCTGCTTAAGACGTGGTAAAGTCAGCGACAGAAAATGTGTATACAAATTAGCAGCCATGTCTATTAGTTTCGAACACTTAGACAGAACCACATGAAGATGTCCAATTTAGATGGAAACATGTAGGGCATCTCAATAAAAATTAAGACTTTTATAAAACATTGTTCGACTGTTAACCTAAAGATCAACACACAACAGGATGTACCACTTAAAACTCGTTAGCACACTGAAGTTTACCTCCCATTGCTTAAAAACAGGCAATTTTGTGGTCAAATGAAGAATCAAATTTGTGCAGTCTCGACCTCGAAGATTCTTTGCAAGCGACACCAAGCAAACATAAAATAACATCAATTCCCTCACCTGATGTTCAGCATCAGGCCAACTCGCTGTGCAACCCTGTTGCTCTTGATCGTCCTCCATGATGACTACGTCATTTCCTGTTCTACGACGTTCATGGTATCAGCCAAACGACCGTTCCCGGACAAACCCGAGGTAGTTTCGATCCATCGGTCCGTCCGGTCTCAGACGCCCCACCCGCTAAAGTACAGGGAGTTTCCTGGTTTTGTACTTCAGATCTAGCATGTTCTCTGGCTTCGACAATTAGTTTCCTTCGTCAACACAGAATGTCAGTGCCTCCTCATGTCGCATTTTATCAAGTTCTGACTTTAACCGCGAAAGTTGCTTGCTTCATTTATTTTACGATGCTACAAGTAGAATTCTGGCTGGATGAAAATGTTTTAAGATCTCTGTTCGCATTTGCAAATTTCCTTCGTTAGGATACGTGAAAAATATTGCAACATACTGAATTCAAAGGCGAAGATTTCTGTCTTCTGGGTTGTTGCCCTGATGACGGAGGCAGTATGACCTCCGAAACGTTGGTAAACATCTACCAGACTACACAGCGCAACAACCCAGAAGACAGAAATCTTCATACTAAGAATCGCCCTGATGACGGGGGCAGTATGACCTCTGAAACGTTGGTAAACATCAACCAGACTACACAGCGCAACAACCCAGAAGACAGAAATCTTCATACTCACCGCTGTGAAAACCTCAAATCTTACAATTCAAAGGCGGTTTTACGAGAACGTAAGATACATTTATGAAGAGACTGTATCCAAAGATTACAGTATACATCTTATTCCTTAACGTAACTAAGCCTGATGAGATTTCAGGTTCTCACGGCGGTGAGTATGAAGATGTCTTTGTTCTGGGGTGTTGCTTCGTGTGGCAAACAAGAAGACATTAATTGTAGCCCAAAGTTAAAGTATAAAATTCACGGACGATCACGTACCGTCTTATTATACAAGTAACCTACACAGACCGGACTCTATTATACGTTTTCCATTAAGGTGTAAGGATGTACAAGCAGAAACTATATCTGTCTGTTTTATTCGTATCAAAAGGCAAGCTTCGGAAAGATTAATAGACAGCGATCCGTGTTGATGGGCTGAGCTGTGGAGATTATTCATCGAGGCATAAATAAATATGTCAGGTACATGTTAGGGCCCCCCCGACTTCTAATGTTTCCCAATTTCCTCAACGTAGTCAACGTAAGATAAATTAATAGGATAAATTATGAAATAAGATATCAAGATTGTTTGATAGGACGTACTGACTTACCCGCCGACTTAATGACCGACAAACTGTGAGTCTGACTGGCTGACTGAATGAGCGAATTGCTGAATGACTGCTCTGACTGCCTGACCGGCTACCTGATTGATTTATTGACTGGGTAGCCTCGCCGACCACTGACCTGCTGGCTTGTTGGTGCGCGCCAAATAACTGTTTCTTTCACAGCTGGTCGATACCCAACCATCCACTATTCGTACTGAAGAGAGTGTTGGACTCGCTTGGTTACACACGTCATTATGTATCGAATGTCTGCTATCTGCATATAACAACACAGGTTTCACATACATTTGTAATATTCAATACCGATAAAACGACTGTATCCTATATTGTTTTGCCATTTAGGCCTAATCATGAGCCTACATAAAGGGAATTTGTATGTCTTGAAATGTTCAATAGCAAATACGGTGAAATCTAAATAATAATTGGGTTTTTGATAGTTTTCCTCAGTCCCTCAGGCAAATACTAAGTTGATGCCACCAAGACCGCTTCAATCGATGAATCGCCCTGATGACGGAGGCAGTGTGGCCTCTGAAACGTTGGTAAACATCGACCAGACTACACAGCGCAACAACCCAGAAGACAGAAATCTTCATACTAAGAATCGCCCTGATGACGGAGGCAGTATGACCTCTGAAACGTTGGTAAACATCGACCAGACTACACAGCGCAACAACCCAGAAGACAGAAATCTTCAACGAATATCTGATGAAATTATATGTTTGCACAGGTAAGTTATGCAATGTGGCGCTTTCAATATGGAAGTCGTTTGCCGAAGCAGAGTGACAGCAAGATCGGTGACGTCATGGCAATGTTCCCATGGTAACGAACACGGCCATAGATGCAAGGCTGGTTTAAAACTCTGTTCACCGACCACCCTTCCGCTTGCTATTTCATTTGGTGGTTTCACGCCCGCTGCAACATCGCGCTCGATACAGACGTGTGTGTGCGTTGTGTGGGCCCCGTGCAGAGGTAATTGCCGAGGAGGACGCTGTGGAGGTAACGCGACAGAAGAAGCCACTGCGTCGCGTCTCTTCCGGCATACTTCCTTGAAATTGATCCCGGCATGGCACTTTCAAATCCTCCAGTCTTAAATAGATGTCAGTTCTTGATTTTGAGCGTCAATATCAAACTGACTGTAGCAATAAACGTATTATTTTAAAGCCCACACTTCGTACATTAGGAATCAGTTTAAAAATTTGTATTTTGATTCCCATACTTCTCACAAATTTTCTCGTTTCTTTTCAATAGATGACGTCATAATGTCGGTTCCCTTTAAAGTACAAGAAAAAGTCAATATAAAGATATTTCAAATGTACTGCCGAGCCACATTTATGGATCACTGGTCGAAGAACAGTCTGTCCGAATACGAAATATTCAGTTTTCTTCTGTCCCTAAAGAAGAAGTTTCGTAAAAGGTCCTTAGAATAGGCCACGACCCTTAGTCCACAGCTTCTACCCCTTCGTAACCCACAGCTATTTCTCTCATGTTTAAGATTTAAAAACTTTAAAACTCATATTAGAACTCTGTGCCAACTAGTTTTACTCCTTATTCATGATTTCATCCAAATGCGTCTAACCGTTTCGAAGATGAAACATACGACATTTCGGACGGACAGACTCTGTCCCCATTATGCGTTCGTTACGTTCATTTCGTGCGAAGATCTAATAACTAACGTTGTAATTGTGCACAGGAACGGATAGATGGATGTTTGCCTTCGATGAATGGGATCGGAGCGTTGGGGGAGGGGGGGGGGGGGGGGTGGGGAGTGGGGGGGGGGGGGGGGGGGGGGGGGGGAGAGTATTAAAGTTACCTGTGAATTGAAGTGGTCGGCAAATTTAACGCGAGTCCATTAAGTATTATTGAGGGCGTGGCTTAGCATCTCAATACTATGATGACTGCACTAAGTTAGTATGCGGATACGTGTAAAATGAGGATATATCACAAAATAGCAGCAAATGGTTGCTTCTCGCTAATCACACAAGAAATATTTAGCGTATTTCCTTCATAGATGCACAACATTACAAACTGATACACCGTCAGAAAATAACCGTATAACTCTCCATGCCATGATCAGTATAGTTATAGTCAATGCAATTATTCTCCTTCTGCGACAAATGCTTCGGTATTAGAAAAATAATACTCTCTATTTGTAAGTATAAAATAGACAGGAATTCGCATTTGTAAGTATCGAGAGTAAATTATTTATCGTTTCTTACGTAAAGAAACATGGAAGAAACGCAAAACTAAAAACACCAATCTAAAGGCAATTTAAAAAGAGCGTTGAATTTTTTAAAAAAAATTGCTTTCTAAATTTGAATGTAATTAAACCCAGTTTTTCTCAACATTTCTTGTATAGCTTACACCCTCCCAGATATTCTCACCCCTTTTTATTAAACAGAATATACTGTACTAACTAAATTGTCGTCAGAAGATGTAATTTTGTCTTGTTTTTACTCTAATGTGGAAGTAAAAATATGACGAAAGAAACTTCAAACTTAGCATTACAGCATCAACAAAATAAAACAGTAGAATCTAATAAATTTGCAGTCCACCTGTTGAG
>NW_019059610.1:976362-988206 GCF_000696155.1 Zootermopsis nevadensis
ATAAATGAAAAACGTTCACACTTACTCAAATCTTACGACAGGAAACAAATTCGTGGCTTACAGAAAAAGCAAACCGTGCGTAGCAGTAACATACCTGCAACAGAAGAAACAACACGTTAAGCCTTCACATATAACTAAATTATTAATATATAAATGGAGAACGAATGTGCAATGTCTCCATCATCAGGGCGATGAGTCGCCCTGATGATGGAGACAACAATCGCCTCAGAAACGTCGGTAAACTTCTATTATACCGGACTACGCGGGGCAAAAACCCAGAAGACAGAAATCTTCATCTTCAAGTTACATCAACAAATACTACATAACAGACATAGGTCTAATAACAACAGCCCCTCGGTCGTTTACGACGGTGGCCGATTTATCGTTTCAGTTTCCGTTTATCTACCAGCAAACCGGAAATCTACACAATAAAACTTGAGATTGTCACAGCGTTGAAATTGTCGATGTCTTTTTTCCGAGTTATAACGCCGTGTGGCATTACAGGTAGATAACATTTCCGAGAAGCATTCAATGAGGCAACATATTCCTCCGAAACGTTGATATCCAAGTCCACAAGGCGTTATTACCCAGAAGATTGCCATCAACAAGTTAATTACTTTACAGTTTCAGTTGGCATTTTCGTAAATCCAAAATTTCATATACAGGAATTCTGTATTATCGCAGTTCTCTTAAAGTTCGTTCTCGGAATTTCTAAGAAACCTGCATCGCACGTTGTAGGCAAGGATCGTGTTTTGAGTTACACATGACAGACGAAAAATTGAATAACATCTCAAAATGGAAGGAAGTTAGAAATCGGGGGGTATCACAATATCACAATCAAGACGTGTGTTTGAAAGACATGGACACATTACTCGGTTAGATTCATAGTTTAAAGACACACAAAAATAATAAGATACGAAAACGCAATAACAGTTTGAATGAGTAACATTTTCCAGAGAGAACAGCTGCAAAGAGCGAAGAAGGCGGACGGAAACGTTTACTGGAATCGGTGGTGAACTTCGGAAATTCTGCCCTGTCGTCTGTCATCTTGTTCTTAAACACCCGAAGTATATGTGTTCTTCCCTTAAGGTATGATATGAATATTCATGTTCATATAAACAAGAAATAAAAGCACAGTTATGTATTGTTTAATATTTACGCTTTTATATAGGAAATAAAAACAATAATGTTGAACTTAATGACATCAAGTGTTCCCCGAATTTAATCTGGTATTGAGAAACATTTTAATAATTATAAACGGACTCCGCGATTCAAACCAATGTTTCCCAGATGTAAATAAGTTGCGTTACCGCAGAAGTCGTTCACTTTCAATGCTTTAAAATAAGCAATGACCGATTTCTCCTACTCAACGTGATTACACAATTTGTAAACACCAACAACGGCAGCTGCTGCTATTAACCTGGCAGCATAAATGTCGGGCATGAAACTACAATGGACAAACATGAATAAAATACTCTTTTCTCTCAGCTCACATTTCATGACCACATCCGCTAAATGTCTGAAGGAAACGGTGTCGAAAAAGAAGCAATTTAAATATTAATCGATTCAATATTTGCTGATGTTCAATTCTCTGTTACTTCTTAATGTACATTTATTGGATTAGAAACAGGAGGTATTATAATCCTTGTGTTTAGCCCACGAGTACAATTGAATAAAAAATGCAATCCGCTTCCGTGTTCTGCGGGCTTTTGTTCCATCTATACGCCTGCATACTTTTTATAAACTGAATGTACTGCGTCCTAAAGATGACGTAACATCTGAAGCTTTTAAATGTAAAGAATGCCGCGGATGACCATTTTTTCCTACTTCTGCTTCCTGTTCAGAAAGTCGTGGTTCAAATCTTGGCTCGGAAAAATTCTAACTTCGTTCTGGTGTTTTCCATTATAGCCCTCATCCATTCAGGGCAACAACTAGAATAGAATTTTTAATATGAATGTAAAAATGGATGAATTATGAAAACTCAGCTTTGACTTATAGTTCGGCGTATATTCACATTGCACTTACATAAAAACCCCTGTAAACTTTGTAAGAAAATTGGATGACATACAAATGCACTGAAAGTGGTTTCACGTATGAACCAACGTGCTAACAGCTGAGGATGAGTAATTCGCAACAAAACACTCATCGTCAAGGAGTTAAAATAGCCCACGAGCTCTTCCTCCTACAATGCTCTATGTTCATAGGAATAATTCGCAATCAATTTAACATACAACCTACATGACTGAGAGAGCGTCTGTAAATAACCTACTCGGGTGAAACAATTAATGACTGCT
This sequence comes from Zootermopsis nevadensis, assembly GCF_000696155.1. The sequence continues at coordinate 978,657 of NW_019059610.1, forward strand.
CTTTCCTTTGTCGAGTCAGTGGTAGCAGGAATTTTACTCTTGATTGCTTCATATGGAAGAAGGCAACACAGATTATTCTGAACCACTGAGTTTTCAAGAAAAGAGACACGTTTTTAAAGTAATTTGTTGCTTATACGCAAGTTCCACTTCACAGCTGTGATTACATTTCGTTAAAAGCACTTAGCACTAATTGTGCTGTTACAAAGAAATAATCTCTGACAGTAAAAACTGGTTCATTTCGAAGCAATGTTCCTGCCGCATGTAAGGGCAAACGACTTGTCGTGTGGGTGACGACACAACTTAGTAACATTACAGATTCGTGAACACATGAACAACTATTTTGCAGTCACCCGGTATCGCTCTTAACACGAACAAACACACACACACATCCTTTTGTTTCTGGATTTTTTTAAATGGTTCATGACTTACTTTCTTACAGCGTGTTTTATCGTGTCTGCACAGCATTACACTCCCTAGGCACCCATACATCGCTACATTTTCATTTGCAACGCTACATGTCGCCATACGTATTTTAGAATGAACAATGAACACATGTTTCACATAACAAAACTTTAAATGATACTTAGTCCATTCTTCTTTTAAAACATTATAGCCATGGCTGCCAGCACATTCTGAATGTCTCAGCTCAGTAGCAAACGAAGTTGCTTCGTCAGACAAATACAATGTGGATGTAACAGGCCAAATCCACTAAGAAGGGTCCATTTGGAGAAGCTACTAGTCGCTCACTAGTCAAGAAACTCTGCCTTTCGTGGAAACAAAACGTTCATTACTTGTTCAAAAGAGCACGCCATTGGTCCAGATCCAAGGCAAGATGAATCCACTAATCATCCTCAAACCTATTTCATTGACATGTATATCAATATTAAACTCCCATCTATGAATAAATCTCCCAGGTTTTCATATTTTCGCATCAGTTCTATGCGTACTACAAGCCCCACCCACAGTATCCCCCTTGATTTAATCACTGTAATTTGGGCAGAGTACAAATTACGAAACTCATAATTATGAAATTATCTTTTGTCTCCTGTCACTCCCTTTCAGCTAATAATTATACGTTCTAAAGAAATAGGCCAGATACAACGGATTCTGCTCTGATCTCACTAGAAATGCAACGCCAGACCACTAAAACTGGACTAATACGAAAGAAATTTTGTACTACATAACGCAATAGCTACTTATTAAATTAAAGAAACAAAAAAATCCCATGCCAGAAACAATAGTCTTCACTGATTCATTTATTAATTCTCTTCCACTAAAACACCTAATCTTTCTCCCCCCCCCCCCCCCCCCCATGAACGTCCAAGAACTTTCGGTAAACGAAAATGAACGTAATATATGAAGCCCAATTCAGTTGTTATAGGACCTTTAAAGAAAACTTCGCCAGTTTCTCAACAGCAAGGGTGCACACCTACACACACAGAGAGAGAAACCCTAACTCAAAAGTTAAATACAATGATTTACGTCTCCGTTTCCTCTGATATTTCAGGTCATCTGTCATATCCATTTCTAAACTGCTTACGACAGCTGAATGCACAGTTCTGTGTGGCATGATTACATAAAGTGTAGGCGAAGTAACAGACAGCTGAAAATCTCCGTAATTAATTCGATATATCGATGTGCGTGTAAATCTCACCACAAATGTTCTACAGCGAGATCTCGAAAAGTAATCACCGCCGATATAAAATTCATGTACCGGTCACATCGTAGAAAAGAAGCGATAAGAACAAGAATGTTCCACTTTGTGATAAAATTGGGGAAGGTAAATGATTTTTTTATTTTGACAATTGGGCCCAGTGTTTTAAAAACACGCTGTGTGACCTATATGAAAACAGTGTTTAAACTGCTTACGACTTGCGCCGTATAGTCTGGTAGAAGTTTATGAATGTATCAGAGGTACTTGCTGCCTTCATCAGGGAGACTCGTCGCCCTGATATTGAAGGCAGCAAGCAAACGTCGATAAACTTCTACCAAACTACACGGCGCAACATCACATCAGAGCCATTTTCATGGGCTATACCCTGCCGTGAGAGTCTGGTATATCAACTACCTTCGACTTTATGGTATGGACTGAGTCCTGCCCGGTCTTTGAATTAAAGAGAGATTATCGGCAAGATTATTATGCTTCAGTCGGATTTTAGGAGTTATCAAAAATGTAAGCAATTTTATTCCCGTTTCATGACACCAATTCAAAAGAATACTCGCGGTCCAGTCGTCGGTTATCGAAAGTCAAGGAATTCACTTCGTCAGTTAAACACAGTAAATTGGAATGACAGATAAACTGAAAGCACTAAATGTTCCGAAACAAAAGCGAATGTTTGTAAAGTCTATTTTTAACGTGTTGCACTTAACTGGGCCATTTCATGAGGCTATTCGTTGTGGTACTTCCTGCTAAGAATATCAAATCCAGAGTATAAGCACCGATGTAAATTCCATTCTCTTATCACATTGTCCCTGATCAACTAACAAAAATATTGCTTCCTCTTGCCAGATAACTCCAAGAAAATACATTTTAATTTCTGTTCCATTAGCTCAATCATGATTATGTTACACAGACACTCATGGAATGAAAGTTAACTGAAGAAAAGTAAAATATTACAGAGAACACAGCATGACATTTCGTAATTATTTGCACAATTCTCAACCGAGAAACTTATTATTGGTTTCGGTTACTTCTCTAAAAATTCTCCATTTTTAATTTTGTTCTATACTACAATTGATTTTAACCCTCGGCATGAGCCCAGTTATTTTCCAATATTTTAACCGAACGAATTCTGGAACCGCAATCTACTAAAGATTTATTTTTTAACCTGGTTCACAATCATGATGGATGGAATGTACGGATTAGTCCCCTTCCCAAAATGTTGGAACGAGATAAAAATAATATTTCATTAACGACATTCAGGCTAATAATATATGGTGATGAAAGAAAATACTATTTCAAGAACAAAGAGCAGGGTAAGACGGACCAATTACAAGAAAATTTAGCATAAATAAGTTAATATTCGTCATTACATATCTCCCACAGGTTGCGCACATAGCCGAAAGTTGTAATACTTGATAAATAAACAAGCAAAATTTTTTAATCCGAATAAAACCCTCCAAAACGTGTCACATTTCGCATTCTGATTCCCATATTCTTACACCTGCAATCTGATCGAGGAAGTCGGGTTTATTATGTCAATTCTGCAGTCTGTCGAATACAGGGCCTGTATCGATACTGACAGAATTCCCCACGCAGTTCTGATTAAGAAATAATAATACTCAGGCAGAGAGAGTTTCCTCTTCACCACGACCTAAGTTACAGATCTCCTATGAGCCCACCCAGCTTCAACATGATCCAGGGGAACTTCCCACACATCTCCATCTAAAACACATGGAGGTTTATAGCCACGCCCCTGGCTAGGTGTTTGTGCCCAGGAAAAGAACAGGTCTTTAATCAAAACTTCCTCCGTGACGGATAATGTACGTCACCACTGCACGTAATGGCTGCTGGTGTATGTGATTGCTACGTAGTAGGCTATTTGTTGCTAAATTAAATCGCAAACCCTGGGAAAGAACCAACACGTCAGTAAAAAAAGGACCTGCAGTCTGGTACTGGCCATATACACGAGCAGCTTCGATACAAGTGCATGAATGTCGTATGGAACACTCGGAAGACTTAAAATACAAACTAACGTATTGGCAGAGTCCCATGCTGAACAGAGAGTTTTATACAAGAAATGTTGTAACAATTACAAATTGTTACTGAGGTTATAAAACCTTTTATCTTAGTTGCATGGATCCAAATTTTGTTTTTATGTCTTTCTCGTTTTATTTATCAACAAATCACGTAAAAGAGAGCGGCTAGAACTCACACTTTCTGCCTCTTGGAAAGAAAAAAACATAATTTTTCGTTTGAACTTGTTGACTTATCACAAATAAATTCAAGTCTGTTTTTTTCTTAACTCTGTGTGTACAAACAAAGCAGAGTTGTTTCAGTAAGCAGAAACTAACTAAACCACGTAGGCCCTTCCTCTTGATGGACCCTGACGATGCCTTGGCAATGATATCACAAAATGCGTGGCCCAGTGAACCGACTTTCACTCTCGCATGTTCAAATACGTCCGCCTGCTACGTGAAAGCGAAGCTGCTGACTCGACTTCTTCTGTGTTAGTCACGAAGAAATTATCTTGTATTACAAAATCTGTATCGGTCTTATCAGCGATTAACGAAAAACCAAAATCCGAATAAATATTTTGTTTGGTCACAACTGGTCATGGAATTTCGTAAAATACCTCAACAATATGGGTGGTTGTAAACGTCTATGGGAACTGTCTAGTATTTGCTATATACTGCATCAATTCCTAGTGATAAGGACTGTCTTAATCTAATGAAGCCCAGTAAGTAGATATCTAGAGACGGGTAAACTGCTGGATGATTGAACATGGTTTTTAGCATCGCACAGACTTAATGAGAAAGCATTTTCAACTTTTGCGCACACAAAGTCATGTGTATTCTTATAGCGATACACCTCTACTCATTCCATCACCGGACGACAGAAGAAGCATTCTGATACATCGCAGATATTTTCAACAGACAATGAGCAGTTTCCAAGAAAAATACTCCCATGACATTAAAGACGTCATAAGTTACTTATTTATCACCGTTTTCGTCTTGCGAATAGGCCTTTGTAACTGTAGGACAATGCTGGATGGCGCTGGTGTTCAAATGTTTCCTTCTTTGGGTATTCAAGAAGTGCAATGACCTTCGTTAGTATCTTTCATATCAAATTTTATAGAAATCAGACAGAGCTGACTGACACCTGACATGGATGATAGCCCGAGAAGAATTCATAATACAATTATTGTCAGCAATACGTAAAACACGATATTCCACAAAAATATATTAAAATAATTGTAGCGTTCTTTTATGGTTATAATAAATTTGCATATCAATGTTTCTGTATGAAGAGCTTGTTCTCAAATTCCTTTAATCTCTGCACTTCCCTTGATTTTAAAGGCCAAGTTTCATACCAAAACACAGCAACAGGTAAAATTATATAGGATTTGTTAGACTTTCGCAGCGAGTACAACCAATAAAATCTTCTCGGGCAATCAGCCGAAACGTCGGTTTACTACGGTAATCAGTTGACCTGGCTGATTGCCCGAGAAGATTTTATTGAGGTAAAATTATACTCAATTTTTAAACATCAGACAAGACTGTGGACGTTTCTGAACAGAATGATACCAAACGTTCCCCGAAATTAACGTATTCTTATTTTCATCTTAGATGCAACTCTGATTTGCAATTCCCAAATATATTAATTTTACCCCATTTTCGAATGATTTATTACCTTCCTCCCACAACCTTTATTATCAAGAATCATTAATTTCTCATATGACATTAAGTAAGCTTTCCACTTGACACTAGTGCCGCCATTAAACAAAATAAATAATAAAAACAAACTGTATTGTGGGCATACACAAAATTTTAAAATTAATTCACTCGTTAAAAACGAGCAAACAAACACGTGCATTAGTCAAGCGAACGCTGCGAGGTTTATAATTATATTTACGTATGGACCAGCCCACGCACGGCACATTTCGAAAATCGTGTATGCTAACACATGCACATATTGACTACAGTCCATCATTCACACACGGACGTATGTTAACTCTATTTACTGTCACAGCGCACTACTAGCATTAAATTCGCGTTTCTCTTCAACGTGCGTTTACTTTATCAAAATTAACGAAGATAGTGTTTTTCATGTAATACATCTGTGATTTCCATTCCAGACATTTTTAATACTATAATTCAGAATTAAAAAAAAATTAACTTTTTGGGTAAGTCCATAAAGATCTAAATAATTTGGCAATAAAATGAGCCCTCTGCCGAAAATATTCCGATAACCAGGTACATTTTCAACATTAACATTCGTTTTTGTAAAAATTTTTGAAATTATCTCACCAAAGAAAACTCCAAGTAAGATTTTAATAAAAACTCTATTCTAAAGACATCGATACTTAATAACAGTAAATTATTCATAACAAAATTCGCTTCATTTAATACCACATCGGACATTTTTGACTTTGATGATACCAACTCACCAACTCCATCACCATGACGACCATCGCCCGAATGATGAAGGCAGTAAGTTCCTATGAAATGTCGTTAAACTTCTTATTAACTACCCCGCGCAAGATCCAGAAGACAGTCATCTTCAATTCGCCAGTGTCTGAAAATCCTTTTACGCAAGTGTCTCTGACAAACGTCCTACTATGGACGGATGGAAGTGCTGTTAGCATGCGCATAGAAAGATAATATACAACGGTCCAGGACACTGCATGCTACTTTCGCAGCAATAAAATGCAGGATAATGCAGAAGGGCTTAATATCGCCACACTCCATGCTGTAATGCCTCGTCTCTAGACAATTTGGTGCGGATTAATCTGTTTTCTTCTCATGGTAACAATTTGACCATCTGCAGCTCGTAAAATACCACCCTAGGGGAAGGCTGTTAAGCTGATATGTTGTCAGTGGACCAGTACGCATGGACCTGTGATCTGGTCTGCCATCCATCAAACAGACAGTCCACCTAGAGTTCAAATCTGGCGTTAACGTTTCTTATGAGGAAAACAGCTACAATGTAAGGAAATGTTCTTCGGTGGCTTGATTTCTAAATTGTGTTCGCCAGTGGAAACATATTTAACAACCCAAAGCCCTCAGATTGTGTTCTGTATAAAAAGCCAAGTTATAAATGCTTTTTACACGCAAAGATATGTTTCGGGGTGGAGAAATTAACTTTACACATTCACTAAAAGTATTTATTCTAAAAAGGGGCCCATTTGAATAGTTGGCGCAGTGTCTACCAAACCTAATTGTAATTACATTCTTCTGGGTTGTAAAATTTCCACAAACATTTTTTTAGGAATGTCTCCCCTCAATCTCCATGGATATCTACCCTGAATATGAAGGCTGGTAACCACTTACAAAATTGAATGACGGTGTCCCCATGCTGTGAGTGCCTCAAATCCCTAGGCGACAAGCGACGAAGTCTTAATGCTGTGTATTGAAGAAGTTATGGTACCCTTCACTTTCAGACTCTAGACGCACAATTGAGGGCTCCAGAAGTAACTAAATTAGTTTTCGTTTTAATCTCGCATTGTGACCTAACAACAGCATCTATGTCTATCAAAATAAAGTAACGTAGGCTGCAGGAGATAAAATACAAGCTTAAAAACAAACACTGAAAAATAAATCTCGATTTACATTTCCACGATTGGTATTCATTCATGTCACAAGGAACCATGTTAAGGTGGTCCTTTGTCACCACGATATAACAGCGTCCTCCGGTTGCGGATGCAAACAGCTTCCAAACACGGAGGGTAACTGTAAATATATTGAATAAATGGTAGCGGATTCAACAAGTGGTGGTCCCCCAGTATGGGGGTTGGGCGCGGGGCTAAGAACTCCCCACCATAAAAGTAAATTAGAACGCTACAAGATAGGCACTAGACCTCGGACTAGGATTCTTCTTTGGAGCGACCTACGTCACAAGACAGCACACGATATAAGAATGGATAATATTCAGCTCTTTGTTCTTTATAGCAGTTGTTTGCTGGAAGTGTATAAATGACACATAATATACATTTCTGACAGCGGAATTTTTGTGAAATCACAGGCACCAACAAATCATTAAAACGTTTTCAGAGAAAAATCTTTTAAAGACACTTTCTCTACTTCACCTAACGAATAAAGCTAATACTGTGGGTATAAACACGCTCAAATTCTAAATATATCAAAGTAACTTTAACGTAAATATGGCTGCTTCTGGGTTGTCGCGCCGTGCAGTCTAATAGAAATTTACCGACGTTTCAGAGGTTCTTGCTGAGTGACAGCCATCTTTATAATCGCCGCCGCGAGAACTTAAAATTTCACTTAATTTTAAGTTGTGAACAACCGTTTCGCCAAATCCATTTCTTTCATTCTAACAGATAGTAAAAACAATCACGACTTACGTATCCTGAGTGACAGAATATACATGAAAACATTTAGCTCACTATTTGTTACCAAATGCACGAACTCACGGACCAGTGTCCTCCTTTAAAACGTAACGGTGTCTCAGCTGGTCAATAACTTTATCTCCAGAATAACGTAACATAGAATTCTTCCCATAGAACATCTTATCACAAACTCCGTCGTCTTAATTACTGTTATTCGCTTATAAAAGAAAAATTATGACGATCAGTATTCTTTTTCCAAATAAAAATATGAAATCTCTGATGACCCAACACCAGACTTGTTCTATCTGACCGCCTGTATTTCCACTAAATGCGACATACTTCGCTACTTCTCGTGGTACTGTTTCCAATTGGCATGACCTACAGACATTCAAAATTTCAAATCTCATATACAAAACGGACTGAATACAGGAACATTCTTATAACAGGACCTGCAATCTATGACAGGAACTCAAAATATCCTCCCCCGAGCTCCTAAATTTATTTAATCCAATACATCCTTTCTGAAATGAATAACGCCAACAAAATTGTGATGTTCAGCTGCTCATAAATGAATAAAAACAGCCAACATTCATGTTGTTAACTGACGTTTCAGTAAACAAGCTTATTCCATGAGGCCGGGATAAGCTCTGTGCAAAACGCGATCCACGTGAAATGGAATTTTAATACCAGGGGACGTCAGCCCCTGTCAGGAAAATAAACAGTGGTATGTGAGGTACTATCTGCCGCTGGGGAGGGTGGTAACTCACGAGTATAAGAACAGCACTTCTAGATCGTTCAGCCATTTTTCGCCAATGCTCATTACATATATTTTATTTTCATCAGAAACTGTAGGAAAAAATATTCGGTACGGGGACCTCAGTGTGCCTTCAGTGTGATGGCTTTCACCTGGAACAAATCCCGTAAGTGTTATTACATGCTACTTCACAAAGCAGAATGATATACTGAGGTTGTAAAGTATTTATAGGGCTGTTTTATACTTCGGATTACCGGGTCATAGCACATATAAAATATTTGTAGCAGTTGTGAAGGTTGCTTATATAAGAAATACTTTCTCATGTAGGATGTATTTCTAAAAGTGAAATAAATATTGCACTGTGCTCGATATATTTACATATACGGGAGTATATAGTTTTAATTTCGTTTAACAGAATTTAAAGACCATACACTGTAACTTATTAGTTCGAAATTTTGAATAGCGTCTAGCTCCACGTGCGTCTCTTTATGGTCTCAAAGAACACAAAATCAATTAGTCTGTTGTTATAAGTTTTCAAGTACAAAAAACATCTACTAGTTTCCATTTCTGTTATTTTAAAAATATACCTTTCAATAAATAAGTACGTTAAATGACGCAAGTAGAACAACTACTGTTTTCTCGTAGCTGTAACTTACATAATTTGTCCGCTGTTATTAAATACTAGTGAAAAATACCCGTTGAATTTCAGCGGGGACCGATTTCTTTCGTAAGTGAGAAATCAGGTATCACGGCAGCGAAATTGAGGATGGCGATCATTTAGATTATTGCG
>NW_019059610.1:1011113-1086299 GCF_000696155.1 Zootermopsis nevadensis
AAAAGTACAATACTTACTTGGCAATAGGCCCTTTGGAAATCACCCAGACGATTGCTACATGTATTTTTGTTTCTACCACATTGCCCTTCGTCCATTCCGGTTCCTTATACGAAACGCATATATTCACTGGCCTAAAAAACAGATGAGGTAATCTCTCCAACTTTGTCACTAAACTTGGCTACCAAATTCTGTCTGTAGCAGGGGTAAGGAAATCGCGTAAGTGGAAAAATCCCGACACAAGTTGTCGACGATTGCACAGGATGTAAGATAAGTGGCCTGCTTTCCTTCAGAGCCTTCAATGTATTTGATGAGGTTCGCTGGAATGATAAATTATGGATCTACATAATTTAATAATTAAATTCTATACACAATATCCACTAGAACATAATTCAAAATGAGTTTAATTCGTCATATTAACCTCAAAGTTTCGCATAGTCATCGTGTTTTAAGTACACATTCCGACTACGTTTAGTTCGCAACATAACCTTAAAATTCCCTAACATTTTTAACAAGTGATATTTTAGTCTAGTTTATCCACCCTTTCTTTAACAATTGTTATGCCCCTATTTTTAGATAATGCAGTTACAGTAAACAATTCGTTATAACAACTTAACAGTTAATGTTAACCAATTCGTTAATGTCAGAATGACCCTGACTGTTATACCGCCCAAAAATATTCAAAATTAAAACATGGGATAGTACGCATTAACGGCTTGAGAGAAGGAACGGCGTAAATCACATCACATTCCGATTGCATTAACCCAGTGGTTCTTAACCTCTGGGTCGCTACAAAAAATGAGTGCCCATGTTAACTTGAGTGGGTCGCCAATGGTCTAAATAAAATGTGAATATTAATCGAGACTTAGTTCGAAAGGTATGGAAGATGAGTTTTTTGTTTTTTCCGGCCGTTAGAAAGCACCGCAACTTTTAAAGATTGTTGTAAAATGGCAGATTCCTACCTCAAAAAATGATTTAATTGGAATCAGTGCCCTAGCTACGTCCTGAAGAAGGAATCGGTTGAGTGGGTTGCTAATGACGTCAACCACCGTCTATGGCTAATGTAAGTACGCTAAAGATGCTGAAACTGATAAAAAGATAATATGCCATGTATTTTATTATAAATTTTGTCACACTACTACTAGTACTACCACCACCACTGAATAGTCATATATTTCAGACATATTTTCTGGCATAGCATTCTATCTATACACACAAAACCAAACACTGAAAATTGGTTATTATCGGCTTTGTTCACATAGAAGAACATGTTAAAATTTTTAAGTTGTTTATTTAACTTACTGAACAAAAGAGCAAACTAGTATTATACATACATGATTACATGTGAATGTAACTGAAATACACATTATGAACACACCATTTTGTGTACAGAAGCTTTCCTTTTGCAGCAGTACAATTCTTCTTAATAAAAATTACATATCTGTGCTCCTCCATGACACCTGTTAAAATAAACATGTAAATATTACACACAACGAATATTTAATATTCAGCAGCCATCAGCTAAAAACTCTGGGTGACTAATAGTCAAGAGATTCTGATCTGATTCTCAGAACAGAGCCCAGATACTATCTAGACAGTTTCCTTTGTTTTCCTCAGTCCATCTGCACAAATTCTGTGATAGCACCTTAAAATGAAGGGTAAATACAGTCTATAGATATGGAGGATAGTTGCAAATACGAGGGTGAGTCAAATGAAAACCGAAAACTGAGATAAAAATTCGAAATATCGCGCCATTGTCCTATAAGTTGGCAGACATGTTACCAATGCTATAAAGAGTATCCTATAGGTGGTAGTATAATGCAGACAAACAGAACGCCATCACAGTGCCAATTTGAAAATGGCTGCTCCACTAGTTACGTGCACGAAAGAAGAACAACGTTCTGTAATTCGTTTTTTGATCAGTGAAGAATCTTGAAGAATCATCTTCGACCTGCAGTCAGATCAAAGCGACGTGGACTTTTGACTAGAGGTGTCCTTGACATGATAATGCTCGGCCCCACTCTGCCCGTGCAACAGTTGCAACAATCCAAGACTTGCACTTTGAGTGTCTTCCACATCCGCCATACTCACTAGACCTAGCCCCAAGTGATTACCACATGTTTGGGCCACTCAAAGAGGCGATGGGAGGAAAGAAGTTCCGTTCTGACGAAGAGATACAGCAGGCGGTGCATGAGTGGTTGCGCAGACAACCACAAGAATTTTTTTCTAGAGGAATCCATACACTTCGTAAACGCTGGAGGGCCTGTATTGAACGAAATGGAGACTATGTAGAAAAATGATATAGTTGTGTACCGCTTTCACTCAATAAATTAAATTTAAAAAAAAATTACGGTTTTCATTTGACTCACCCTCGTATACAGAAAGATTAAAAAACTCAAGGTCTCAACTAAACAGTCACTCTTCTTCCTCATCCTCAGGGTACTGCAGATGGTTCTCAAAACGTTGGTGTTTCCTTCATTAAACCACCTTACGCAGCTGGTAGCCCGAGAAGAATTCATTATATTTAGCCACAGTAAAAGCTTCAGATCATACAACTGTATTCCCATTGTACCCATGAGCCAAGAAACTCTACCTGGCACTATTTTTGAAAACTAACATCAAATTTTCATTCTCTTCAACAATACATATATGCTGAAATGTAAATGTTCTTGAAGTATGCACAAATTCCTACCGAGTTACATATTTTAAATTTGCTTCTACAACAGCTTGTATCTGACACAATTTTTACCTGGAAAACTTACATTTTACAGTATGGATTTTAAAGTCAATACCATGTGCATACGGCAGCGGACAACATAAAAATCATCACTTTTTTTAAATCCTTTATAGAGTAAAGAAAATACTTTCACAGGCCTGGTTACAAGTGGTCTCAGACCGGATGTGGCCAATAGCTTGCGATTTGACCACGCTGATCCAGACAATTACATTTACTTTATTCGAAAACAGCAAAATAGTTAACTTATATTTTCATGAGCCACTCACTTTATACAAATTCAGCTTTCAATACTTAATCGCTTCAAAACGTCTTCCAAATTATACCTCTGAGGTGATCTCCCTATAAGACCCCATTTCCTCATCAATTAATACAATACATAGAACAAATGTATGCACAGCATCAACTTTCTGTAACAGAATTGTCACACTATGGGAACTCCACATTATTTTTAATTACAATGTAAAAGAATTGGCTGACAGATTAATTCTACAGTTATTCAATATATACTTCAAGCCATACAGGTTATGTAGTATCAAATGATAGAAAGACAGTAAATGAAGAATAGGAAATGACAAATAAACATACATCTGTTGCTTGTTTTCGGATACTATCAAATCATTTAGTCAGATGGATTGTGAAAAATCACAAAAAATCTCAGCCACAGCAATCAGTCTACAGAATGAGATCCAAACCTAAGAACCTCCTGAATAAAATGTCAAAGTTAACCACTCAACTCAAAATTATTTAGTCAAAATAACAGGCTTTTAAAGAATTCACATCAGAGACCTTTCTGTTATGGAGGATAACAATCATTTGGCTAGGGCTAATATAATTCAGTTAATACTTTACGTCAGTTGTGCAGCCATTACGTCTCAGTACTTTGATTTACCTATCTATATTTTTACTACTGGCAAGATAGTTTTCCAGGAGACAGTGTACTTCATTCTTAACCCAAAGATAATTCTATAAAATGTCATTAAATGGTTACCTCTGCACTGTACAGAGCGAGGGAACACAAGTAATAACAACTGTCAAAACGAAAGTTATTAAAAATTATGACTTCTAAATTTCTGTACTTATAAATATTGTTTAAAAACTACAGCTACACCTACACCTACAGCTACACATATATTCAAAGATAAATTTATGATACATTTACTCAGTCACATCACAGTCATATACTTACAGTTATACTTTTCTTCATAATCTTTTCTCTTTAAATGCAATGAATATCTAATATTCACCTGTGATCTACTCGCCCTCATCTTCTTCCATCAAATGTTGTAGTTTTATTTTTGATGAGATGTTCTCATTCTGAGGTAAATGATCAGGTTTTTCATGTTTCCTTGTGTCCTTCTTCTTTGTCATGCCAACGACATACTCTGGCATTATAAGTTTTGAGCTTCGAAAAGATGGTTTTTCAATTTCATTGGCTCTGCTATCTACACTTTTCATGCCAATAGATGTACCATATTGTGAAAGAAGTATGGCTTTGTTTTTCGGTTGCTTGAATGTTATTTGACAATCATCAACTTCCATTTTTTCTTGGCTCTTACGTGCCTGCATTTCTTTAAGAAAGGATAATGCTGCTGCTGTATTGCTCTGTTCAGACATGTCCTCCTGAGACACATCCCCTAAGCTATATTTAATCCATTTATGTGGATTTCTGTGGTAGTCTGGAACGCTTTTGTTCTTAAAACGTGGAGGAGGTACATCTGGCCTTTTGAAAATGCTCTCTTTACCTCTGAACTGTTTCATTGCCGATCTACATCTTTTGCGGGATGGTACACTGTTCCCAGCACAGACAATATTACTGTGACTACGGTGATCTAATTCTTGTTGTCGTTCATTCCTTTCCTTCTCAGCCACTGTCAATTTGTCAAAAATGTTTTTCTGTCTATCAGTAAAACTCACATCTCCACCTTTAATAAAAAACGTTGGATCTTCATAACCAACCATGACGGAATCAAATTAATATTATTATTTTACATGAAACTTTAAGAAAATTTAAATGTCAAAACACTTGAATTTAAGCAACTGCAACTGTTGAAATTATCAGCAACAACCTAACCCTCCATCACACTCTCGTAACACTGGCGTGATGTTAGAAATTCATTCAACTAGTCGATTGTAGAATCGCAAATACAGATGTTGCACAATATCGAATATTAACTTAGTTGGAACGTAACTATCAACGTTTCAGAATAACAAAATCCACACAGATTCAGGAGACTACCTAATGTCACAGTGCACCAGACCACTAATATAGCTTCATACCCGACTCTTGTCTGAACTACTGAAAAAGCGTCAAATAAACAATATGCAACAATAGCTTCATTACATTTCTCACCGTGGTGTTTACAGACCATCTGTGGCACAGGTAATACTAACTTATGATCGGTGGTATGGAGCTCACTCGAGTAGTATTTATAGCAGACTAATCAGGAATTTAACTGTGGTGGGGGTTAGGGGCACGATGTTTAACTTGAGTATGCTGGATCAAGGGAGTTTAGTTGGGAGTTGTAAGTCCTCACTACGAAAGGGTGGCGTGTTATGAAATATTACGTACCAACCAAAACTCTTTTGACAGAGTTGCTTGGTGGGATATTCTCCCACCAGAATAGCCTATAGAATTAATTAGAGCTTTTCGCCAAGACTAAATTCCCTTTATAGTTTTAAGGCACTGTTTTGCATTTCCAGTGACGCGTTTCGTGCACAGGACTTCCCCCACTTATATTTTTGGTTGGTCTAGTTATTTGTTTTTTAAACGACACTTTTTCAGTAGATCTGTTTATGTAGTGTAAAATGAGAGGATGATTGTGAATAATGAATTGGAAAAGATGTGAAAAGAAGTGGTCGTGGCCCAAGTTAAAATACTATGTCGGCATTTGACCATTGGGACTGAGGAATACCTCGAAAACACCGGTCAGTATAGCCAGGAAGTTGGTCTGGAAGTAAACAGAGAAATTTTAGGTGTGGTATATATTCATGTTTTGTCTAAAAATGCAGCAGAACTTATTTGAGGAGATTGTAACCATCTAGCTGTTCCATCCCTGAAAGCATATTCATTTCATTAAGTCTGATGAGGGTAACCACTAAAATTATCAGAAAAATTCCATTCTTCCTATTTGCAAATTAGGTCAGGTAAGATGGAAGAGGGCAAGGTGTGATTTTGAGTAACAGGCTGTAATCAGTTGCTAAGATAATGTGGCTTTGAATGAAATGAGGTCAGTAATACATGAAGAATATGAGAAGAAACAGTCTTGGGCGATTTCTATATCCTGAATGAACGCATAAAACTAGTGTGGACAAAATTACAAGCTTAATCAATCCAAATCAAATTATCACTATACAATCCTTTTGCTCCCTTATGGTTGTCTTACATAAATATTCAGTTATTATGAAAGATGAATCATGACCATATCTTACATGCTTTCTCCAGTGTCTCTATTTCAGCTACTAGCGTGATAATTTCATCAGGCCTGTCATGGTCAGGACATTCCAATGTACTTGTTGGTTCTGTATGACTGATAGCACTACCCATGATCTGCTTTTGCCACAGCAGAGGTCTTGCACACTTCAACCTATATAGACCTTCAGGTGCCAGCCTTTCACATACACAGCACAAATTATGCCTGGAAGTACCATTGTTAACTACTGCAAGTCAATTAAAAGTTTTTCATTGCATTTTTGTCAATGAGCTGCCTTCTTTCTCATAACATGTTTCTACTTAAAGTCATTCAACTTCAGTCCTGATTAATATCTACCACATGTGAAAATTTTTGTCACTATTTATCTTCCCTTACTCATTACTACCAATGAGCCAAGGAAACCTACCTACATACGATGCTCCCATACACGTGCACACAGCAGATTTCAACTGTTCCAGCATCCAGTAGATCTCACTACAAAAGGTAAATAAATCATCTGGAGAAAAATCACAAAACCTTCAATAAACGGGATCCCTGAAATGTTGGTTTTGTCTTTTAACCATTTGACAGCGCTAATCACCTGAGATTTTATTAAGAAACTTTCTTTCTCTTTTTCAACCACATAACATTTTAAAAACCTTAAATCATCAAAAATATGCAGACTATTACTGTAACAAGTTTTCACTGTGCATCTCTTTGTATTTCATGAATTCAGGTAAGTGGCACAATCCAAATAAAGTTATTACCTTTCTGTTATATTTGTCACTGGTATATTTGACAAATGTATAGCAGTTACAACTCAATTACAATCCATACTTACTCCAGTTTGCATAGCAACTGAACTGTAGTGTGACTAGGTTTCAGACTGTTGGTATCTACATAAAACATTAATTACGTTAGCAGCTACTGAAGTCAACAAGTACAAATGCATTTTTCAATGGCCGTATAAAACAAGTACAAAATTGTCAACCAACAAATTTACAAAAATGTTTTAACCTATATTATTAACATAATCACAAGAATATAAGGAGCATGGCAATTTTAAGAAACTTTTAATAAAGCACCGATAGATAAAACATTTATCACATATTTTTCAAGTAAATGAATATTCACAAAATTTATGTGGTGCCTGCACCTTGCTCTCATTAGAACTATTTATATGTCTATCCAATTTTAAGCATTTTGATGGATCTTCCTATATTTATGTCTGTAACTAGTCAACGTGGATGCAGTTCTTGTCCAAATGCAGAAGATTTAATTTAGAAAAAGAAAAACACGTAATCTATGGTGTGATGTCACTGAACTGGAGAGGGTTAAGTTCAAAACTCAACAGAAATATCTTCATTATCTGTTTGCAAGTTAATTTACATATATATATATATATATGACACTATACTACAATGTGAACAATGTTGCATAAAGCAATCTTGGATATTACATAATGAGGAACTTATACAGGTTACCTAGTATTGACAGAATATAGATAGGTTATGGTTGGCATGGCATGTGGCTAGGATGGGCAAGACAAGAAATATAAGGTGTTTTGGTAAGAAAATCTTTTTGAAAATTACCATTTATAATATAAATAACGAGATGGAAGGATGATCAATTAAAGGGAAGTACAGGAAGATGAAAGCATCAAAGGATCAAATTTAGTGGCAGTGTTGAACTTTTGAATTCTACTACCTGAGTTATTACAATACAATTTAATGCAAAGCCGACTGCTGACTGTATTTAATTGAGGGCAATAGATTGACCATATATCCTAATTACCACTACCAGACATGTTAAACAGACATCCAAATATACAGTACTTGCATAAAATATGTTCTCGGAACAATAACAGGTATGTTTGTTTCATAAAGTGAGTACAAATTCTGATGCTTAATTCACTGGCATATTAAGCGGCACAGTTCCACATGGATGTTTAATATTCATGTTGTACTGCAGCGTGATCCAACAGCATAATTGTTCATTGAGACGAAATAACTGTCCATTAAGATAAAACATTATGCTTTACATATATACAGTAGTTCCAGTATAACAAATCAATAGACTGGAAATCCTTAACATAATAAGTATTAAAGTACTGTCAGTGCAGACATATCTTCCAGTGCATAATTACTCAGGAATTTTAAAAAGCAAATTTCATGCATCAATGTAAATAAATGGAATACTGGAATGATCCATCAAATGCAGATTGTTTACATATTCAGGTCCATACAACTATCAATCAACAACGTACAATAGACTGTTTACACTTTCAAAAACAATCATTATGGTAACATTTATTAGTTTTTGTATTCAATAATAATATCTCTATAAATTTTGGGTTAATCACAGCACAAAATGACGTTATCTCATCTCTGATCTTGGCCACTAGACATGGGCGGGTCAACAAAGAAAATACAGATGTTCACTCACATTAAAATGACATTTTGAATACATAATGCAAGATCTCCCAAATTAAAATTGAAGCATCATATTTTAAAAAAGTACTTTATAAGTGTCAAAAGGCAACAATAAATATTATGTATCTTTAACCGACACAGAACTGAGGACGTATGAGAATGTGCTTCGGCAATGTAGCGTGTTTAGAATACTGCATCAAGCAATTTAAGTAACATTTATAATTTTTACATCTATGAGATGAATAAATAAAGCAGTATAATAAAGTATGAAAGCTGTCAGTCAAACACACATGACAGAGCACTGAAAACGCACTGTGCAATGCAAGAACCAGTACTCTGTTTGTGACCCTCGAGATTGCCTCTCTCTGGAGAACAACTTTTGCTCTTTTGCTTCTTTTGCTTCTTAGCATCTTTCTTGCCATATCCCTTTCCCACCCACCTTCTTGTATTTCCTGACTGAGAACCATTTCCTTGTGATATCGCTATATTAAGATCAGAACATTCGAGGTTTGATCTCTGGCTAAGAGGAATAGGCTGGCCTCGAGCTCTGTTTCTTGGCGTTCGCATTCGAGGTATGACGTTTGAAAGACATGGGTTTTCAGGAACTGGATGATGAAGAATGTGCCCCAGAATCATATTAATCTCACGTTGGTTTAGCAGTCCACTTTGCATTGGACCTGCCAAGAACTCTTCGGAACTCATAAGCAAATATCGAACAGCATACAAAGTCTCTTCACCAAGAACAGCACGTTTGTTCTCTGCCGACAACTCCAGTCTCCTCCTCTTACATTCACGATTACACCACCTGACCAAGGCATCAAAAAGGATACTTTCCAAGGGTACAGTAAGCGTCTCCCTCTCGGCGATGAGTCTAAGTCCATCGAGATCCAAATCTTCTAATTGTTCTTGTTCCAAAACTTCTTTAGTATGCATATCAATATAATACAGGCAGTTATGCTGAAGTGCGCCACAGTATGACATTGCATCGGTGATGTCTTCACTGCCAGCAGGCAAAAACTGGTAACCTTCAACTGAGACTGATGGGATATGGCTCCCACAAGCGGTGGCCTCCATAGGAGGTGCTGATGGACCGGCAGAAGACGAGTTATCTTGAATGTTTCTATGTGATGAAACTGTGGGGTCGTAGTAGATGCGAAGGTGACTGTAAACCTCTAGTACTGAGGAACTGTCCAGCTGAGAATCGAGATACAGAACACATATCTTCACCAGACCACCACACTGATATTTGAAAGCAGCATACAGTGTGTGCAGTGCTGTGGGCACAGACTGTAATTGAACTGCTTCCTTATACAAATACCTGGAAAAACAAAAATCAACAAAGACTGGTTAATGGAGAGTATTGTACGTTGTGCCCGAGCTAAATCACCATTTGTATTAAATGTAGTATTAGTAGTAAGTTTATGTGCTTCAACTGTTTTCACCTACTTTATGTGAAACAAACATATTTTCTTTTTAATTTAATTTCAAATTACAGAACTTATCTTACACTTATTAACAACAAAATTGAATTAGATCTGTGCTCCCACTTTGTCCCAGGAGGAGCACATTAAATGACATGAGTCCATTTTTTTAAAAGAACTCTGATATTGCATCCATGGCAATCACCAAGAATAAATGCATTGTTTAAAAAAGACAGTCAAAGCCTTTACTTCACATAGACACTCTTAGCTACTATCAGTTCTTTGCAACACTGAATTCATGTTATTTTACTATTAAGTTTTGACCATGAAAGAGAATACTGAAAATCCACAGTGCCTCAAGTAGATGACTTTAGCAGTGAAAAGACGCACTTAATTACCATATTATCCGTGATCGTCTTTGCATGCAAATAATTTTTGATATACGTGTTATTGATAATGAACAAGCAATTTTTGTATGCAAGCTAATAATAATATTATTGTGGTCTTCTATCATTTGTAATGAGGTATTTTAAATTAAGATGTCTACATTTTTGTAGGATACTTTCTTTAATATAATTTGATTACTTTGTTGCATTTCTTACAGAACTTATGCTTTTTAATTGCATTTGCAGTTACGAACTTATTAAGAATCTTAATATGGGAATTAATTTTTTAAAGAAAAATACTAGTTAATAAGCAATTATCTGCAAGTTTAATGCATTTTAACACATTTTGAAATTTCTTTCATTACGTAAAGTATATTCTTTTCTAAATATTACATCAGATGCCTTTTAAGAGAGTATTATCGAGTTTTGTGAAGAAATACAACAATAATGTTTTTTCAAGTGAAATCACCAGTTCTCTGCAAGGTAAAGAAACACACTTTTACTTATTGTTCACACTTTATTAATTTCTTTGCAGCCCTCAACAAAGGTACGAATAGTTGATGTTTTGACAACAATGGAAAGACTGCTGACTGCTCTTATAGGGCGTGAAGTCGTAAGCTGCATTTAATTTGCTCAGGATACAGTACAGTAACATGTTATGAGTTTCTGAATTTCGTAAAATTGAAATAAATTTCTTGACCACTTGAAAGTCTGTCAGCTTTTCAAGGATCCTGCTCAGTGCAGTTTCTTAATGACATTCCGTTAACCTAACACATTTTGTTTTCAGGCTTTATTGAATAGATTTTAATTATACTGTAAACTATGGTATCTCAGTCAGTAAAGTCAATAGCCATTATTTGGATAATCTGAGCTCAATCTGTAACATAAGTTCTTCTTTCCCACTGCCTCCAACCCTGTATTGAACTGCAGATTATAGAAACTTTCGTTTACTTACCGCAGGAGATTTTCGAAGGCTCGGCCATCGACATCCTCAATGGGAATGGTTGTGGTATCTCTAGAGGCCATGGGACCATTCAACATTGCTTGAAAAACTGGATTAGCAGCTGCTAGGACAGCCCTATGACCAGGGAAACGCCACTGTTCTGGTCCCACAAGAAAGATGACATCACTGCCAGCCTCACTGTCAAACAGAGAGTCCCACCTGAACAGAGAACATGAGTCGCTCTAACAGATATTGGAAAGGGCAGATCAACAGTCCCAGCCAAATGCCAAGTCATTAAGAATAGTAACTGAGCTGCACCACACTTAATGGTACCTGCACCTTGTCGTGGTGGTGGGGCTTGAGTACCTCAGCTACTGGTAGGGCCTCCCTAGCCAGACTGGTTGAGGGGGAAGGGTCAGACTAAGACAGGTACCCTGGTCCTCCAGGGTGGGGGTTGGTCGCAAGGCTAACAACCTTGCACCGTAAAAAGGAAGATGTTTCGAAACCTCGATCAAAGCCTCGGACAGACGGACCTAACAGAGAACCAAATTGAAGAGGAGAACTGAGGAGGCCATGGACCGAATACGGACCGGAGACCCAAAAGATGAAGAAGAACGAGGAGGAGGCCATAAAATTTGGTACATGGAACATCTACTAAAATGTCAACACATTCCAATCTGATTAAAATCTGATGATAAAAATTGACTCTTTACATTAAGACGTGCACGTGTTTCTGTCTATGGAAATAACTGTATGGAATTTTCAAGCTACATTAACTGACATTTTAACTCCAGCATATAGGCTTGTGTTCAGTAGTACATTAAAATCAGTCATAAATTTTAGGCCAGTATAGCCCAGGCTGTAAAATGACTGGCTTCAAGTTACATGATTTGGATTAGATTTCTAGAACCCAAAGAGCCTCATCCCAAAGGTCGAAGTGGTCAGAGTGAAGCTGACCACTTGAAGCAGTCTATTACACGTGTTAAGAATGTTCGGATACTTACCCCTATTCTTCTCATATGTCCTTAAAATACGGTGCTTAGACACACAATTTATTCATCACCAAGATAATTCAGTTGATGGAACATGATTTTAATGTACTTGAAATATATGAACATTCATGTACATATCCCATGCTTTCTCTCCCAAGTATAATTGAAGAGGGTAATTATTCATCCAACCCTCAAGCTAAGTGAAATAGCTCCATGGAACAGAGTTCTTATTGAGAAGCTAACAGTCGCTCAGCAAATCAAAAAAATTTGAAGTTTTATTACCTTGTTAACAAGATCCCACCACTGACCTCTGATATGAACCTAATTAATCAGTCCATGTTCTATCACCATATTTAATTAAATTCCATTTTAATATTACGCTATCCTTCCATCTGTGACTAGTGTCTCACCTCGGGTCTTCCCTTCCATGCTACACTCCCAACCCATTATTATCCTCCTTGATTTTGTTAAGAGTGCAAGCAATGGCATTTTGCAATTTCCTCTGACCTCGTCACTTCCTCACCGGTCTGCATGTTTTCCTCTGCTCTGCTCATTGTTTTCAGACACCTCTAAAGTTATTACCTCCTCGGCAGCAATGGTTTGGTGCAAGCACCGTTGTCATTGGGGCACATCGTGAACACGGTTACACTGGATTTGATGTCCTATGAACCATCATCAGCCTTCCAGTCACATAGCCTTTGAGCCTTCACTGTGAGATCTAAAAAGTAAATAAAACCAGATTTATGCTCTACCTTATTTTACTTTTCTTTTAACTGTATATATAGTACATTCCTTGTATTCCTTATAAGGTCCATAGGTTACTGTGTTTTACGAACAGCTATAAAGCTCCAGGCTCCTTCTGACGTAACATGCCGAAATGAAAATAAACATGTGAAAGGAGATGAAAATATTGATTCTTCCTCAAGTGGTGCTTCTGTTCATCTCAGTCGAAACCAAAATACATGCAGGGGAAGGTTTTAATTTCTATTCTAACAAGAGATAGCGTATGTGTGGGCCCAGACGTTTGGGCTATGACTTTACACTTTAGATGACTGATAAATGACGCTACGTGGCAGAATGTTGTGTGCTGTGCGACGCACAAAACACGCGGTAAAGTACTTGGACCTGCACTTAATTTCAGTAATGTCCCGCCAAAATTATTGAATGATTTTCAGTGAGAGGTTCTTCTGTGTCACGAGCCTCAAGAGTCTTTTCGGTGGAGCAACTTTTGTAATTACGAAGTGTTTAATGAGAGTTACTGAAGACCAAAGTGTGGAAGATGCGGTCGATTTGGTTTTAGCAAGGCAGAGAAAGGCCCACAACATTGATGTGGAAGTGTTGAAGAAAATGTGATAACGGGGGAGGGGGGGGGGTAAAGATGAGGATGAGAGAAGTGAAAGTAACGACGCAAGCGGCATGGGTACGAAAGGGATACGAGAAATGACGAGGGTGGGGGATTAAAATGCGCAGAAAGTCGCTTTCAGCAGCATTGAGTTCGTCCAGTAGAATCATCCATTCTTAAAGCGGTCTTAAGTCATGCTTTAGGAGAGTAATAAGGCAGAGAGAGGTAGAAGCAGAAGGAGAATGGTAAAAACTACACGAGAAAGCAATTACAGTATGTACCGTCACGTGAACCTGCGCTCGACTTGAGAAGCTGATGGTTACTCAGCAACCGAAGAAATTTCCATCTTGTTAAGAAAACCGGCTGTTCGTTGCCGTGTTCACAACAGCCCTCCGGTGGACCTCGTCAAATGCACATCCTGCACCATATTTCTTTAAAGTTCATTTTTTCTATTGGCCTTCAGTGCCCGCCAAGTCTCCCAGATAGTCTCTTGTCTTAAGGTTTTGTGACCGAACTTGCCAATCTCCAATTTAAAACGACGGAAGTTAAATCCTCCTAATGGCGGTCATCGGTTTTTGCTGGAGACAAGTCCAAACAAGGTTTGGTTTATATTTATTTTATGTTCTTAGGTCTCAGTTTAGTCAGCACACATAGAATGCCCGGTATAAATATCCCGGAGTTATTCGTGTTTATTTACTCACGCTGCGTTATGCCAGCTCAGCGCCCTCTGTATATATTGCCTTGGTGATATAATTTCGAATATTGACAGGAGGGGCTGCTGGTAATACATGCGGCGGGGTTGAAAGAATTCAGTTTGGGCAGCCTTAACGTTCAGTTTCCTGAACATGTCTGGTCCCTTAGTCTTTCTCCATTCGTATGTACGAGTATATATTAAAAACCGCATTGGCTGAATAAAATTTGTTAAGACTGGCTCCGGGCTGAACCATAGGGGTTTGATTTCCCGGACGAGGAAGGTATTGTCCTCAAGCGGAGCAGTGGGACGCTGACCACCGATATCCATCTAACACAAATTACAGAATGTGTGGAGTTGCAAGACCGTTCTGATGGTATGATGTGTAAGGGACTTACCATCTACGACGGGAATGCCTACTACTCTGACGAAGACAATCTCGTGTTATTTACTGTCTGACTTCATATTATGGGGTGGCTCGTCACTCACTCGAGTTTCCTTATTTATATTTTTGAGATAACAGTCATCTTAAATATTGACATTGATTTCAAAGTGATTAAAATATGAACCGTAACTCCATGAGACCAATAAAGATAAGCGGACAGCGAGAAGACAGCAACATCCCATGAAGACGTTTGGGTTATTTGGAGGTAGTACTTCTTATATTCTTTGCCAGAAGATATAAATTCTTCTGGTATCTTACCAACTCGGTGTGCGTGTAGAAGTTTTCGTGGACCACTGAATTATGAGACATAGTGAACAGAAGAATCGAAATTCCTGATGAGAATCGAACCCTGGTCGCACAGTTCATAACTCGTTCGGACTCCAGAGTTGCACAGTGGAAGACACTGAAGAAACTGAGAAAAACTTAACACTTACAGCTAACCTTTCTTCTGGCGCCTATTCTTGGAACAGAGATGATATTGGGAACCAACAAAAATTAAATCGAACAGGTTGTTCATATTACACAAACTTGATACTCGTTCCATCTTTATGCAGAAGCGGAGCCTGTTGTGGCACTGTCAGAGGATGTGGTATGCAGGCAATCTGCTTTATCCTCTCTTCCTGTTGCAGTGATACCTCCACCACAAAGTTTACGGACCGTCCGTCTTGAGCAATCTTTTCAATGCCAGTTCAATTCGAACATTGACGCCATTCTTGTAACATCCATTTTAAATTATTCCCACCTATTACTGCTTCAAAGTGGTGTAACACCCTCTGAGGTCTTCCAGCCACATTTTTATAAATTTCTCACGTCAGTTTTTATACGGTTATTTAACGACGGCGTTTCAATTGTATAAGTTAGAGAGCGTCATCAACTGACGAGTTCGGCCCGACGAGTAAAGTTCTTGTTTATTTACAGAGTTTAGAGTAGTATGACCCGTCAAAGTTGACGGGAATAAAGCCTTTCTGTGTTGAATATTAATTAATACTATTTATTCCAGCGTTATCTTCGCAATTCAGATTTAAATAGCATTTATAACAGCCTTTATAAAGTAAATTAAACATGAAAACATCTTCACGGCGACTGAACCAGGTTCCCGCCAAACGCAAATTCCACCAGACCCCACCATCGCTTCGTTTACATTTATTGCTACCAGAAACGCCATCTCGAGACTTAATTTCAATTCATTTCGTATCATTCGAACGACGCCCTCATAGAATATACGTGACTGACAATGGCTACATTTTTATGAGCAGATATTTATTTTATTTAACTACGTATGCTTACAATACCTCAGATTACGTCGTTGAATGATGGGATGCAAAAGGAGGTAGGCAAAACCCAATTCAAGGTACTGTCCAAGAATTTGACAGAAAGAACTGAGGACAGCTACAGAAAACATCCATCCACATAGATTGTCTCTGGGCTAAAATTTTAACCGGGAATCTGCCGAGTATTGAACAGGAATAGTAACCACTCAACGAAGAGTTCTTATGTAAGCTGTGACATCAAGGCGAAAGTCGCCTAGTCAGTCTCAGATTCCTTCGGCCTATCACTTATCTAAGATGTGGGTGGGGATGTCAACATGACAAGCCAGTCGCAGTTGAGCAGACGCATCGGTATCAATAAGCAGCGTCCAACACAATGCGTAAAGCTGAGGCAATCGATCAACTCACTGCCATGCGTGGTCCAGGCCAAAGGGTTCTCAAATCTTACCCAGACCTGGGCTGCATTCACCCTTTATTATGACGCGCGAGCCGAAGGTTTACAAATTTAGGCATTTTTTTAAGCGTCGTAGCAACTGATTACAAATTATAACAATTTACTATTGCACTCAGTTGCATTTTTACTCAATTTTATTTAAAATAATCAGGTATTTGACATTGCTTCCGCTCAAGTAATCTTTCAATATCAGTTGTGTTATTCCTACACGCATGTAACTGTCCTAGTCTTCCCGTTACTGCCAGCGTGAAAAGCCGAGTTTTCAGATATCAGACAATTACTTACCACACAGGCAAACACAAACATGCACGCGGGCCGCGAGTTTACACTAGTTTATTTTCACAGGGATTTTATTTCCATTACTTATTTTATATATGACATAACTTTCCCTATATCACGGAAGTTATAATCCTTCAAGGCCGACGTTTCGGTAATAATTTCATATGAAGGTGATTACAACCCTTCTCTGACCTGACCGCAGGAAGCAAATTTACTCACTTCTAACCCGTCGACATGTGATTTATGTCTCTGAAGATAAAAGGGAAAGATGCATCAAAGAATATACATCAGATTCTTCGCTTATCATTATCCCTCTGTCCTTGGAAGATTATTTACTGACAATACTGACGAACAGTTGCAAAGCTAGACGCGTTCCAGAAACAGGAAATACGTTCATCGTATTTCGTTAAATATTAATCATTTCAGAAAAATGTTGATTTTAATATACTTTTGAATGGTTCGTATGATGAGTTGTTCTTCAGAAATCTATAAAGACTGATTTGAGCTTGAGGTAAAATATTCCTTGTATAGGAAATATAAGAGAACTCGTTTAAACTGTTACGACTCGGTGAAATCCATTCAATAGTTATGGACGTAGAACTTGATTTCTTGCACAGGGCACGTCGGCTAGGCGAACTAATGATCGTAGCTTATACATTAGAACCTCACATAGAAAACAAAATGTTAATTTGAAATATGATCTAATAAAGACAAACAAACTCGAGATTCTCCAAGTATGTTTTTATTGGTTCACCAAAATTTATGCACAAAGTCTAAGAGGAATATGTCTCTTATCTGTTTCCTTTAAGTAGACCCCTGCAAAAGATAAGGTCATCTGTGTGGCACTAATGAGAAAGCAAACATCTGTGGTGAACTTACTATTATCTGCTCTGCAAAGTGTAAACGGCCTAGACAACTTCAGGCGAGATGATGATGATGCCACAGACTTTAAAACCCATTTTAAATTAACCAGAATTTTCACACATCAAACAAATCGTTGGCGAAAGTATGTTTGGGACTGAAGTGAAGTAACATTTGATAGCATGTCTTGTTTCCCGTTACCCTAAACAACTGTAAATTGGAGAAAGTCTTTCAGGTAGCAGATAATTCTCGAGTCTGTTTTATCGCTCAAAGTGAAAAGTGCTTCACATTTATTGTATGGGCAATGAAAAAGAAGCGAAGAGTGAAGTGTTGCCTATAATACAATTAAAATATGTAATTTTATACTTTAGAACGAACGAGTAGACTCTAACACCTTTCAATTTACTTCTAATATGAAGCTGACTGTCTTCTGGGTTGTTGCGCCGTGCAGTCTTATATACGTACACGGACGTTTCAGATGTGCTTACATCTGTCTGCATATTTAATCTAAGATTGAACAAAGCTTAAATTTAATAATGGAAGGATCTACCTCAAAAGTCGCCCCGTGAACATAATTTTTATCCGTATCGGTCCAGCTTACACTTAACCAACATGATGTTTGTTACGTTTCTCAGGTCCTCCGAAGGACACCACCATGACAGCGTTGAGATTATTCATACTTTACTGCGTGTTAAATATAACTGACAATTTCATTTGAAGAACTAATTACAAGGATTAAGCACGTATGAGATTAAAACACGTAAATATAAAAAAAAATTACAGTAAAATGCAAGAAGTGAATGTTGCCCTAAAGTTGTTACTACTACAGCATGTATAAAAATATACAAATATTAAAAGTAAAAAAAAAAATTATTAAGTGCAGATAATGGTTAGGAATCTTACCAAATTTGACCAAACTTCTAAGCAACATTGAATGTTAAAAAATTATTCTCCTGGACAACATGCATTGGATTGAAGTTAGAGAAAATTTTATAAAGCCACGACATAAGAAGCCTTCCTTTTCACTGTTTAAAAATGTGGTGGTGCAACATGAGATGTGTCACACAGAACACGCGTAAGTAACACGTACTTTGAAACATTATCGACGTCATTTCTTCCGACAGTAAGGCGCTTCCGATAACTTAAACAGTTGTTTCAAATTCTGCACAATATTAACATTTAAAATATTTGTAAATCCTTGCGCATTTTAGACATGTTATTGTACGAGGGTCGCTCATTAAATAATGCCCCACATTTTTTTTCTCAGCCAATAATGAAGATAGAAAAGTGTACTTTTACATGCTTGAGATTTGATGTTTCCCGCATTCGTGTACGGAGTTTTAAATGATTCCAACAGGTGCAGAGCTGTAGTGAACTGTTAAAATGGCGTCTGTGAACGACTCTCGTTACAAGCAACGAGCTGTAATTGAATTCTTTGTTGCTGAAAAATAAACTGCGGTGAACATTCATAAACGTTTGTGTGCTGTGTATGGAAGCTGTGCAGTCGATAGGAGCACCGTTGGTCGCTGGGCTAAGAGAGTAATTATCCAGGCTCTCGCATATTCGAAGGTGTGCGCAAGATGGGTTCCACGAAGTCTCACAGCAGACCACAGGATTCAAAGGAAAACGATTTCTTCTGAATTGTTGGAGCGTTTTGATGCTGAGGGAGAGGTCTTTCTGTCCCGGATCATTACAGGTGACGAAACCTGGATACACCACTTTGAGCCAGAGACAAAAAGGCAGTCAATGGAGTGGCATCATCCTCAATCACCGAGAAAGAAGAAATTCAAGACAACTCCCTCCGCCGGAAAAGTCATGATGACTGTCTTTTGGGACAGTGATGGGGTCATTCTTGTGGATGTGATGCCAAGAGGTGCGACCATCAATTCAGACGCGTACATCAGGACCCTGAAAACCCTCAAGAAGCGTTTTCGACGAGTTTGGCCTCACAAGCATCCAGCAGAAATTTTGCTCCTGCACGACAATGCACGCCCTCACACAAGTCCGAGAACCCGGGAAGAAATCACCAAATTGGGTTGGACGGTGCTACCCCATCCACCCTACAGTCCAGATCTGGCACCCTCCGACTTCCATCTCTTTGGGCCACTTAAAGATGCTATCCGCGGAACAAGATTTGAAGATGACGAGAGCGTGATTCAAGCAGTGAGGACATGGCTACGTGCACAGGACAAGAGCTGGTACCGGCAAGGCATGCACGCACTTGTTCCACGATGGCGTAAAGCCGTACAAGTTGATGGGGACTATGTGGAAAAATAGTATGTGTAAGGGAAACATTGATTTATATTGTCACTAAATTTCAGCCATCTTGAATAAATATATTCTGAGGAAAAAAATGTGGGGCATTACTTAATGAGCGACCCTCGTACATAACACGTAGGGACACAATCTTAATGAATTACATAAAAGTACAATGATATTTGAAGTTTTCACGGCAGTGTAATTTCAGATTGTGGTCTCCTTATGGAGGTAGCATCTTCCTCCCAAACCCTACTTACGTATTTACTTACAAGACGTAATAAACTGCAAGACTACAATATAACTGTAACAGTTAGAGGTACTTAATTTGTACAGTAAAGGTAACATTTCTTCTGACCCACGTGTAGTGCAATACTTACAGACTTGTGTTTCTCGCGCTGCAATGCAACTGTTATGAACACAAATACACTAGTGACGAAACGTCTTCACGATTATCAATCACGGTCACTTAAAATGAAGAATATCGAACAAATTTCAAGTTTCTTCTGATTGGAAAACCGCAAAAGAAAAAACTTCTTTGCAGTTAAGATCCTCTGTAGAGATGATGTTCCACACTGCCTTGTCCACGCAATACTCTACAATGCAGACGCATGAAGCAGCAGCAGCATCAATATCCTACGGAAGGAAGTCCTCTCCAGACCTGCGCGCCGCGCCTCCAGTGCGGTTGTGAACCACAGCTGGCCAATACTGTTTATCGTATTATACGTGCGAACAGCGAGTTGACTGACTTGTGTTTATCTCATTGTTATGTTACCACTGAGAGATGTACGAGACGCAGATTCCATGAAGGCAAAGTGTTCATTACTCCCTACATATAAGGTATTGGTTGCACAACGCAAAACTTCACGCGTTACATGATCCATATTACACCAATTCGGTTACACAGAGCCTACATTGTGAAAATGGGAATAGATTTTCACTGCAGTCCAATGAATCACGACACCGATACACTTGAACCTGCTCTTATCTTCAAACAAACATTATTCTATATATAGTACACAAAATGAACGCACAATGGAGAGACAGCTTCCGTCTATCCACGTCTCCTACCCCGAAAATTACGCGACAGATGTCAATCTGTTACTGGGGTTTACAATAAAAATAATCTGAAAAACTTATTCATTTTGATAATAAATAAATAATATTAACATCACTGTCAATATGCCTTCCTTTGTTATAAATAGGCCCATAATCTCGTTGCACTGCTTGTTTCGATTTGGCATCTTCAGGTGCATTTCTTAGCATTAAATGTCCGTGTTACTCAATGCAACATACTGTCTCATTAACCTACTCCTGGATTCAAGATGGTGGTATACAGCTATAATTTTAACTAGGTATTATACAATATAAATTTTTAAGATTCTGTGTAGATGTGTGATCAGCTAACACCGTGCGGTTAATCCCCGTGTTTGCTACGAACACCCGAAGTTGGAAAATGGAGCGGAGATTTGTGTCTCCGTGTAGCCTAATGCCCCCTTCTCTTAGTTATACTTGTAATGCCGAACGTTAGCAACAAATGACGAGGCAATCAATTTCTCTTCTGGTAATTCAAGAATTAGATGCTGGCTGGTTACGCTAGGGCGAAGCAACAAACAAATTTTACTGCAAAATCAACAATAAAAATGTGGCAAGAGTCGTTTGGTAATCGCATTATTTCTCAACATATGTATCTTCCAAAACCTCGAACCCTGTCTTCTCCTGAATTATTATTTTGGTGTTTAAGAAAATTTTTGTGTGGAAAAGTAATTATCCTTCAATTATAATGAAAAAAACTACTATGACAGGAGGTCATTCACGGCTTACGCCACGAACGTCTGACAGCTAAACACAGAAATTAGCCCGGGGGGGGGGATGAGGAAAACCAAGGAAAAAACTAATTAGAAACGTTATTCAGATGTCTTATCGCTGTAATGCTGTTTACTGGTTCGACGCTCTGATTCACGCAATCTTATCTGTACCACAAAGTTAAAAAGATAACACGCAGAGACTTTAAATTATTTTTAACATAAATCGTTAAGTGTATGAGTCACACGAGACTATTTACCAACAATATCAAATACAAACATAATTTAGCACTGACATAACACTTTAAGCAAGTGTGATATCTGTGAGATTAACCTTCAAAGCCCAATGATAACTCGCAATTTACAGCCTATTTCCTTTAGAAGCATCAAAATAGCTGATCTATGCGAAGATGCGTTGCGGTAGGAACTGAACCATTCGAACAACTCGATCAAGGCTTTACGTAGTTTTCTTCGGCCCTAAAGCTGGTGCTGAGACGGTACCAAAATTCCATGTTGCACTGCATGCCTCTCCCGCAGCCCTCCTAATATTAAAATTAAAATTTCACCCCCCCCCCCCCCCCCCCCATGTCAACATCTAAATTTCACCAAATACTTCCCTCGTGAGATAAGTTTCAAAATTCATTATTCCGATTTAACACAAAAAGACCGAACTCAGCAATTCTCCCTTGCTTCACTTTTCATCACTGCCTGGGAACCTTCATAACCAAACCCAGTAGACAGTCACCTTCGGACTCACTGCCATTAAAACCTCAAATCCTAATTAAAAATTTATTCTTCCCCCATTAAAAATGTCATTCTCTGTTCATTTTCTGTCTCTCTTTTTCAGCTCCAAAGGGGTGAAGACTAACGGAATATCAAAACAAGGGCTGTAATACTCACCTAAACCATCACGAAGAAGGGATCTAGCACCCACAAGAAAACAGACAATTACATCGATTCCTGAATGGTTCATACAGATACGTCCTCCAGACCACTTTGCACTTCTGTTATTGCTTGATTATCAAAGGACATGATGCATACAAAAGCCATTCTCTTGTAAAAATTGTTTCACAGATGGGTCGCGGAAAACAGGTTGGATTCTACCGACGGGAAGTAGTACATATTATCCTCTTGGCCCAAGTCCTACGAGCATTTCTAGGAAGTGATACGTGGCGTTATCTTTCTTCACTGTCATCCATTCATAACGGTAAGCAGAGGCCGTCTTCCCACTCGATAATATCATAGTAATAGGCAGGCGAAATGAGTCTAATGCAGGGGTTAGTGATAAATGGTCAGGATGTCCGATTTTTTCGTAGAAGGTTTAACCTCTGTTGTAGCCGCAGGTGGCTCGTGAGTTTCAAGCACCGGCCATTTTAATCCTCTCCCTAAAGAAAGAACTGACAGTACCCACTGGATAGGAGGGTCATTCGGCCTCCAGGTCGATTTACACGCGTCGACGAAAACAAAAGTCCCTGCCCTTGTCGGTAATCAAACTCCCGCTGCTCAGGCTGGTCACTATACTAAGTTATCCAACCTCCTATCGGATAATACAACGTCGACTACAAACGTGTGAAACGTTTAGCTAGGATATTTTTAATACTTACATACTTTTCTTTACAGTATAAAGTGATCGGAGTACTCTTCAGAACGTTTTCAGGCCGCAAGGAAGTGACAATATAAGTAGACAATTGGATGTATCTAGGTATCACACCACACACATTCGTCTCAGTTGTGACGCCAACGCGAACTGTCTCACTCTGTTTCATAGTTTTCAGATGGAAACATTTGAGACCAAAGTGCTAACTTAGAAGTCTCCCCTTCCACACCCTCCATAAGGTCGGTTTCTGTCATGACTCAAAACTAAAGAACACTAAAAGAAGACCCAATTAGTACTGAGTCTGTTTCATCCTAACCTAATCTTTCGTGTATCCATGTCATCTGCAGAGACTGAGGTACAGAACCAAGAATACAGCAAGACACGGGATATGAATACATGGGCTATAAATACGTCAAACAATTCACCTCAAAACAATTACAAGAATTTAATTAGCTTCTCACTATAATTTGTAATCGGTTCAATATAAGAAAGAATACATGGCTTATAATCATCGCTCATAAGTAATTATTTTATTCTTTTCACAAAGTTAATCAAACTATCACGTGATTAGAAGGCTCTTATCGTCTGTCGGCCCGCTCGCATATTTCATTTCGGAAACTATGACGTATTTCGGCGAAATTTAGTATTAGGGAGCCCTACTTTACATTAACGTCAAATCCGACTTCAATGGGCCAATCGAAATGGTCTAACGGAGCAGGAAACTGACAAATGACACAAAATAAAGATCTCGTTACAATCCACATTTCCTACCTGATGCTTCTCCCACGCAATGACCTGTAATGAATTAACGCAAAGAAGACTTTTATTGACTCTGAGCAATATGCGATGTAATATCTTTAACGCATCTAACAATCAGGTACGCAAAACAGCAAAGAACGCTTCTGCAAAGCGTGTTATTTCTGTGCCTCGGTACTGCATGCAAACGAAAGGTCAGCTTAATTCTCCGACTTCTCTATTCTCCGTGCCCAAATTGAGAGGTTGGTTAGGCCTCAGGGCCTGCCCTCAAATTGGCCCGCCCGCCACAGAACAATATTAAATTCCAGATATTTAATTCGAACCCATTCATTCATAAACGTGTCGCAAAGGGTGCGTAACAAAACATTATTTTTCTAGACACTTTCCATCGTTACATGTACATCTGATATGCACACCTTTTCAGGAGTTGGCTCTGTTTGAGTCTTCATCAGACTGTTAGTCGTCATACTGACAAATTTCTTATTAATCTATTATCTTAATGTGAGTGGCGATGGTTGGTCTCAAATTCCACATACCCGGGGCCATTTTAATAAATACTACGATGGTTTGCTAACCATTAGGCCACTGATGGTCTAGTGGTTGATCCAAATCATCACCACAAATCTTAAATCGTTACAAAATTGCCAGATGAACGACAGCCATCACCTTAAGACGATATGTCATTATATCACATACACCTCAGCATTATAGCGTTATAACGAACCGACCTATAACACAACCAACGTATTGTGCTTGCGAATAGGAGAGACAGACATTCTTTTCACCCGCCCATAGCACCGTGTGTTGAGTCAGGTGATGCATATACAGTCCACGACTGTAATCTTGAGACTTTGCGGGGTGAGGAAGTGGGGTGAAGGAGGAAGGATGAGAGATAGCGTCTGCCTTTAACGCTTCGGACTTCCTGCATTCCTTGCAAGTCTCAAGATT
The DNA here is from genome assembly GCF_000696155.1 of Zootermopsis nevadensis. Next base: position 1,036,134 of record NW_019059610.1, read on the forward strand.
ACAGTCTTAGACTGTGCTTGTTTTTTGCTTCCTTCTAATATTAATGGCTGGACTTGGCCTTCAAATACCAAGTTCAAAACTATTCAGTTGAAGCTTTTTGGGGTGTTAATTTCTTTCAGTAGGGTACCGAGTAACCTTGTGAGTCAGGGAATGAGTTAATAGTGTTGAAAATTACTTTATTTAACATTTCTGAACAATACCACTGTTGTATCCTAGTGCGTCTGCTTAAATGTGTTTCCAGTAATCACTTGTGACGAAGAACTTCAGAAAGAAATCTTTATTCCCCGCTGACTGAGTGAACAGATACATTAAAAAGCTGATGTTCTAACTTCTTTGAGTCATAGCCTTCATCACCAATAACTTCCACTTCCAGACAACAGCGTATAAGGCTGTGATTTCATTATCCTCCCTAGCACGACCAGAAATAAATTGGCCTACTACATACACCCGAAAAGACAGGGCAAATCTTACGGCCATTCTTATGTACAAGGAAAATTATTCTGAATATAACAATTCTTCAGTACTCTACTGAGGAACCCTGTGATCGGATGATATGCCGTGGCCAAGGTTCGGAAAATATAGGTAAAACAGTGACTGAGATCAGGAACCCCTTGGATACCTGGAGGTTTACCTCGTGGGTCAAAATCATGGCGATGAAAAGACACAATTTAAGGGTAGGATGTAGCCGTTCATAATACTAGACTGCCAAAGTGAAAAGTTACAGTAAATATGAAGGAACACTAGTCGATCTGCGTGTATTTTCAGATGTCTCACTAAATAGACGTAACGAATACTCCGTGGGCCCAATTAATAACTAGTACGCTGTAACAATTTTCAGTCACGATAATCGTTAAACAGAAACATAAAACTTGCCCCCCGTCTATCATAGGACCTAGATGATTAAAAGAACAGTGAGTACCATTCTGAAAGCCAAATGGGCGACGGACTGACATCGAGCAGCTCTCTTTTCAGTGGCGAGTTCAGAGGTCACGAATAAGGGTGAGGCTGTCACAGATTTATCCACTGAGATAACATTTTTAACTACAAAGCAAAAATGTTGGTCTCTGTACCCCATTTATCACGCGCGTTGGAATGAAAAACTAATCTTACGGGGGAAATAAATGCCACTATCTTAAATATAGCTGTGACGGATGGACTCCTTGCTACGACATTTTCTCAACAGGCCTATAGTTCGCGGGTTGTTTGTTATTCTGTCCTTCACTAAATATTAGGGTGATTAAAATCAAGGAGGATGATATGGGCGAAGCATGGAGAGCATGAGAAAGATATATTCCGGTTGGAAAGCTTGATGGGAAGACACCAACTGGAAGACTTAGGCGCAGATGGGAATATAATATTAAAGTGGATCTTAGGGAAATATGTTTAGACTTTTTGGATTGGATTCAACAAAAATCCAGAAGATAATTGGAAAATTATAAAGGGGCTCTTGTGAAAACGGTCATGAACCATGGTTTTCCATAAAAGGTGGGTAATACTTAGACTAGCTGAGCCTGTTATGAGCTTCACAGAAAGTATTATGCTCCATGGAGTGAGTCAGATATTCTGTCAAAGAGGAATTTTATTTTATTTAGTCTATTTTAAATAACTTTTCTGCCGTTTTCTGACTTTTTACTTCGTCTGCTATCAAATTGGCATCTATTTTTTGCACGTATTTTTATCTATGTAACATAAAATTAACCAAAATATACCGCTTTGTGTAGGTTAGTAGCTCTTATGAACATGGCACTGGACCTCATGGTTTTGTAACAGCTGGGGATGTTATTGTCAAACGCAGGTTACATGCTGGGCTGATAACTTGCTCACTAGTTTGTGACTAACAGACGAATGGACATCTGGCTCGTATTTATTTATCTGTTTGTTTGTAATCTAATACGGAACACGATACAACGTGGTCAGCAAGGAAGTTGGCGAAATGTCACCGTAACACTTCCGTTTCAACATAGCTCATGTTTGATATGGAGGACTGTCAACAAACATGCTAGCATCTGGCTAGTTCTGACAACAAATGACGAAATAAGAAGCAGAGAAGGAATTCTACAAATATCAACGGGAAATGATTGTCCCCTGTGATACTATAATGAAAACACGTTGGCATGAATCATCATGTCATAAACCATTTGCTGTGCTGAATTTTCTGAAACGTTGACATAAGTCTACCAGACTGCACGGCGCTACAACCCAGGAGACAGCCATGTTCGTAATCGCCGTCATGAGAACCTCAAATCCTACCACTTGATCAAAGCCACGAAGTATTGACAAAGTGTGCTTTTTGAATTCTCTTTTACGTTGATGGCACCGTCTTGTAATGTCACTATTTTGCCATCCTTACTCTCCCCATCTTCAAAGCTAAGAAATTAGACAATAGATCTCCGAAACGTCGGCAGTACATCCAACACCTCCACGGTGCCATCATCCAACTCGAGATCCACAAACCACACGTATGAAGACGACCATCTTCTGAGATGTGTAATAGAAAGTAACCTATGTTTCAGGGGCGGTTTATCGCCCTGATGATGGAAACAGTATTGCCACCAACAAATGAGGACTTCTAAAGTGTAAAAGCCGTTGGTTTTTCCCTGTACACACACACACACACACAGATATATACAAACGGAATTATTTTTCTTCCGAGTTCTTGTAAACACGGGGATGGACATAAAAGTGTGTCCTTACAAGCAGGTGATTTTTTTGGTTGTCTGAGAAACTGTCAACTCCTCTAGAATAACGCTAAACAATGGAATTAATTGGTTCGGACAACTTAGTTAATTATCTTAAGGCAAGGTAAAGTTCTCCCTAATGCTTAGCTAAGCACCACGCCATACAGGCGTATGGAGAACCGGGGGTATAGCTCCGCGCGCTCTTAACCTCGGCCATAGATGGCGGTGAGTGGTAAGCTTCACGTTCCGAACGCTTTACTCCCGAGGAAAGATACCCGGCACTTGCTGGACAAAAGGCCGGTGGACCTCAGAGTCGGTCTGGAAGTTGTGACGAGGAGTAAAGTCCTGCCCTGGCTGGAATCGAACACCAGCTGTCTAACCCATAATCTTTTCACTATACAGACTGGAGTACCATAAATATTTTATTCATTGTAATATCAGCTCAGCATTTCACTCAGAAACGTAAAATAGATTTAAGCAATTATTTTAACGTTAAATTAAGTAACTCAGCAGATGTTTCAGTGCTGTAAACTAAAGTAGGTCTATCCAACTCTCTCTTAAATTTGTACACATTATTTATACATGTAATATAAAATTGTTTTAACAAACCTAATGTTTATGCCGAAGAATACAAAATGTTAAATCCTCTGTGACGGTATTTTTGAATTCATAAAGAATATGAGTGGCAAAAAAAGAAGCCGAGAATTTTGCAAGTCAAATTGCTCTGCTGTAAATAATGCATAATTACGTTGATAAACAATTGTTATACGGTACTTGTTATCTTGCTGTCTAGTAAGCGAAGCGGTAGATATTACATTAATTCTGTATCTACATGAACTATATAAATAAAAATACAGATAAGGAAAACATATGACTTGTGAGCGCAAGGATTATTCTGACAAAGTTTCGCACATTGTTTAAGACCTGGCTTGTTCACTAGTGCGATGTAAAAGGATTATGTTGACATTTTCTACGTATTCTCTTACCTTTATTTGAACTCCTTTTATCTTATGAAGGATGAAGTCACTGAATAACAGGAAGGAAATATACTAGAAGAGTTAAGTGGAAAGACAGTTTACAGTTGTTCCAGATAGAATTACTCCTACAAAGTTAATATTCCGTATATAACGTTTATAAATATTTTTGGGTAACCTACGGGGTTTGTTTAATTGTCACAGCAAACGACGATAATTTCCTCGTACAGCATTAACAAAACAATCTTCGTACTGAAGACGAGCTGTGTTTCATTTACGGAAGAACTTAATCTTTAAATAGTGTTCAGATGAGCTTCGGCTTCATAAGGTTTTTCGACTTTTTACTCATCTCAACATTTCTGTTACCGCGGCCAACTTCCTAAAAATTGTATGATTTGAGGTTTTCACAGCGGTGAGTATGAAGATTTCTGTTTTCTGTGTTGTTGCGCCGTGTAGTATGGTAGTTGTTTACGATTCATCGCCCTGATGACGGAGGCAGTATAACCTCTGAAACGTTGGTAACCATCGACCAGACTATACAGCGCAACAACCCCGAAGACAGAAATCTTCATACTAAGAATCGCCCTGATGACGGAGGCAGTATAACCTCTGAAACGTTGGTAACCATCGACCAGACTATACAGCGCAACAACCCCGAAGACAGAAATCTTCATACTAAGAATCGCCCTGATGACGGAGGCAGTATAACCTCTGAAACGTTGGTAAACATCGACCAGACTACACAGCGCAATAACCCAGAAGACAGAAATCGTCTTGGTTATATAAATTCTGAATGTGGGAAGCATATATGAATTCATTTTAAAATGGTTTATGACACACGACTTCGCAAAGCTCGTGTTTAGTTGAAGCTGTAATTATTGACAAATGACAATTGATAATACCCCTTGAAAGAATCTCATGTGCCCCAAGGGGTACAGGTACCACAGTTTTAAAATCGCTGCTCCACGTCGTTGAGAGTGAGGCAATGGGAAAAGAAGCCCAGTGCGGGTTCTCGCCACCAGGTGTTCCTACTCGCTAAGATCGCGTACACAAACGCGGAACAAGACCGTAACACGTATTTTATTTGAGGTTTAGAGCAAGAAGGAAACGTTCTGAACTCAGTGGTATTCAGAATAATCTAAACCCTCTTTACAGGAATATAAATCGAAATAATGTACCAGTCCAGTCACTTTACTGACTCACATCTCTGGAGCTCATACAGGTTCCTGTCCACTGGGTTCATTCCTAAGGGTAAAATGGTTAGGGCGTGAAGGAGCTAATCATTCACCCCCATCGTGTGCCGATGTTAAGAATAAATGCTGCTATACCTCTTCTTCCCTATACTTCTACATGGCCTGATGCTCTTCTTACCTTCCTTCGTTTCATGCCTTCTCTCTTTATTTACCTCCCTCCTTTGTTTGTTCTTTCCTTCTCTCACTGTCTCTTTCTTGATTTCTTTCTTTCTATCTATACAGTTTGCTTCATGCCCATTCTACAAGTGCGATTTTCTGGTCTGCCACTGTTTTACGTTGCAGTTTTAGAAAGCTACCCAAATAAAAGACGCAGAACACTGCCAAGCACTGAAATATGCACATGGAAACTGATCTTACAACAAACAATAAATTGATAACATTTTGTTGTCTCAAATATCTGATGTTCATTAACGAAATTTCTGCTGGGACTAGAATGATGCATTGCGTCTCGTGGTCAGGTCATTACAGGAGTGGCTATGCGGGCCTGACAGCAATTCTGCCATTCTACTGACTCACTGAACAAAGAACTGTGTCATGCAAGGGGGAGCCTTCTTGTTAATGCTACTAGGCTCTTAGGTGATTTAACACTCTCAAGCATAGAAATGACAGAATCACTCACCGCCTTGTTAACTTCGGAGGGGAATTCATTTTTATTGCCGTTGTTTTTGTATTTACCGCCAACACACAAGTCTTTTGTTTCTTTTAGCAATACGTGTGAAAAATAAACTGATGACTTACTCATAGTATAGCAATAGTTTTTAGAAGATCAATAAAATCTTGTCAGAGCGACTGCTCAAGCATCGACAATTAGCATTATTAGCAGAAGGAGCTTAACCGTGGACACTAGGCTCATGTGTCACCCAGCCACTGACGCCTTACGCCAGACCGTCAATTCTTAATATAAAGTGGCGGATAATTTCACGGTGTATTCCCAACGCTTCTCATAGTCTCCTCACTGCAATTATTGCACCATTTGAATACTGTACGGAAAAATGTGCAAGTCCTGTGATAACGAAACTGAACAATTGTTTGTGAAAGAACAGTTCAACAACTGCTGCTAACTAATGGGATGGAAGGTGGTTCATAATTTCCTATGCCTAAGTCATATTTCTGAAGAAGAAAGAAATAAAGAAAGGAAAGGAAAAAAGAATGAAAAATAGTTATTTTATATGCGATGATTAATTATGCGCCAACCCGTTCCATCACACCCAGAAAGATCTGATATACGTTCAGTGGAGGGGTAAAGACGGCTGGAGCATAGAATCCAACATTTACTTCCATCTGTGGCCGCGGTACTGTGTGAGGATTCACAGCATTTTGCAGTGATGCACACAGTTACTTAATCTTGTCCAGGGCTGAACAACCGCAGTGCTAGTTACGTTGTTCAGATTTCCTGCACTTACTGTACATGATCCACGCTTAAATGGTTTTTGATAGTTTTCAGACGATGCCTGAAAATTAAAATAAAGGCAAAACTCTTATTTGTTGTCCTGTAATTAAACTGTTTATCCCCCTCGCCCCCGTCGTAGGTTATCATAACCGCCAAAATACGGTTTGCTGAAACAGTGACGCAATAAACTGATGATCCGAAGTTTCCTTTTGTTCTAGTTTATTAAGTACAATAATAATGCTCCAGTCTTAAGCAAAGAATATTCACTGCGATAACTTGCACAAGAACTCAGAATTATGAAGCCATATGAAGGTAAATGCGACACTAATTTGTTTAATGACTTTTCTTAATTGGATTCCATCACTTTTGAACATCTGTAGCTAAAGTCACCGGAACAAAAACCTAATAAACAGACATCCATCAGCTGTCAAATTATCCATTTTGGGTTCATATACTGCAAAGTTAGGCCAAAGCACAAGTGACACGACGTTTAAATACGTTGGACAACTACAACCTAAGTCACCGTCACAATATACGTTTCGTAACTGAAATTATAAACTATTTACCCTTCTTCAGATGTGAGGATGAAATCAATGCACTGGGAAATGTCTCTGGTCATAAATATAGTGTCATAACATCTTATTTCTGTCAAAGATCGTCTTATAAACTCTCTGACAAGCATCTACTCATGGAAAAAGAAGACAGATCTACTTCTCCCAAAGCAAACAGATCGGTCAATATCCATCATGCCAGGCCAGTGTTTATTTCCAGTTACTTCTGCAGTCTGAAGACAGATTTGTGTCAGACTTGTTTATGGAACGTTAGTGACCCCACAGCCCCAAATTTTAAGCGTGAGTTTAGTGATCGTCAACGCTTAAAAACGAAGGCGTTCTGCAACTGCGCGGTGCTTCAAACTCTCACTGCTATTACTCATTTAAAATAATGTGTGTTCGCATGTGCTCATTACGTGAAGAATAATGTTTTCGGAATGCAGAGTACGATGAACTTTCTACCCCTCCGCTCGCGCTGAAGCGCCTACATAATTGACCATTACAGATATCACGCGTCGAATCTACTCGGCTCTGGCCATGCAGAACGTCAAAGTTAATAATCAGTACAATAATTAGAAGAGCTGTAAAGGCTTCTTAAAATAATGTTGGGTAACCTCAAAGTTACATGAAGATCCTTCGCTCTGTTAAAAACTTATTAGTGGAGACAAATGGATATCCAAAATCACACAATAAAACGATATCACAAGCCTACAATTTTCTTAAATAAGGACAGCAAGATTGAAAACAGCCCATTAGATCACAAAACGATTCAGCTCAGTTAAATTTATGTCGCGACAAACTGTATCTAATATATATTATTAAATTGCACTCACATCTGTGTTATGGTCTTCAAAGTGGGCTCTTTCTCAACGTATTCAACCGTTTTCGGTCGATTCTTCAAAGGTGTTTGTCGATGGCACCACTACTATGCTGAACAATATTCATAGTTTAAGACACACTTAACACACGACGTTTCAGGAGTTGCGTCTATAGCATTCTTAAAGCGACCGACTGTCGCTATAGACATTAAATGTGCTTTTATTGGGCAAATACAGATGATGAACGAAATAAAGGCAAGATTGCTGTCTTCTGGGACGTTTCTGAGGTCCCTGCACCCTGTGAAACTTCTACCAGACTACACGGCGCAACAACCCAGAAGACAGAAATCTTCAGTATAAGAAATGACAGGCGCAGACGGAAGGACAGTATTATAAAGTGTGAAATGCATTATCTCACTAGCCCTGGACGAGGATGGATAATGACGAAAAACCAGGAGCTCCTGCCATCTAGTGGTATATAGTGTCATCCAGTGTATGGGTACTTGTACCTTCAGGATAAAGGCATATGGACATGCACGTTATTGATGGGTGGTATTCCAAGTGTGGCAGGTGCTGTGTTAGACAGGCTCACGACTTAATACTATCTTTTATGTACACTGGGATTCTGGTAGTGGACGATTCGGTTCACGCTAGTCGTCCACGTGTGTCTACCTTAATTGTACAATAACAGTAACACTGCATCGCCCGGAAATGTCACCCTCTCCATCCCAGTTCGCTAATAGGTCAGCTCTTGCGATGAAACGTTGGACTAATATACAGAAAGTTCCTGTTCGAGTCTCGACAGGACTGATGTTTATACTGAAAGATTTTCTGTGGTTTTCTTCAGTGACTTCAAGCTAATGTTGCTATGGTACCTTTGCACATCTCGAGTTCATCAAATAAGGCACCTCGAGCAGTAAAAATTGGGATTTGATTCCTGGAGAAACCGTGTCGAGTCTTAGCGAGGACATGGATTGTTTTGCAGTTTTTTGAACAATTGCCGGAACAGCCCCTTAAAAATCAATTTCCTTCCCCACTCACGGTCCCTCAGATACCATGGTTTGTATTCCCAGTGACACTTGCTTTCACGGCCTCCAGAAAGTCTTAAACCGCTGGTCAAAAATAGACAGGAAGCCACCCACATCAAGCGAATAAATGTGCCGCACAATTTATGATAAGCACCCACCATACAAAAGCGACCTTCGGTAACCGTTAAATAATTCTACTAAGAGAGAACCAAGTGGAGGTCTTTTGTCATTCAGGGTTACTATAAAGATACGTACATACACTCGGAGTACGAAGCGACTTCCTACAACGTAAAGAAATGACATCCATCTCTGCAGAAGAGGAGAAGATACTATTCTACTTCGGTCATTTTAATGGCTCAGACAGCATGCGCATATATCAAATAATTAGCCGCGAACAACCGAAAAGGGGTAATCCTTCTAGTTTGGTAGTTCAGCAAAGGGCTAACGATGCCTGACCTTAACGAAATGTCACAGGTCACGCAGCACAGCTGGTAGGTACATCTGGCTCAGGACAATGTCCAGTAACTGTGGAAGCATAACGTTCATGCTAACCGTGTTAGCCCGACAACACTTTCGGAAAAGATAAATAAAGTCTTCCCGTCTTTCTTCCTTGGCCTAGTTCGTTGGCCAGCTTCAGCCACTCAGACTTCGTTAGCCCGATATTTGAGGCTTACGCTAACGGTAGAATAAACCACAGACAATGAAAGACGCCCATAAATAAGTGTAGGTAAGGGTAAGGATAAGGATTTGGAGGGAGGTCGTCTTGGCCTATTGTAAGGTACTACTCAGGCATTCAAGAGAAGTGACAAATGTTACAAAAAATTTAAAGTAACGCCAAAATTTCCACTTCTTCGGTATGGTTCTTCATTTTAATGGTGTACATGATTACACAGAAATTGTTCTTGGTGTTCATCTGGAAGTCCAGGGACGGTCAGAAGAGCGGCCAAGGTAAAGTTTGGCGTTAAAGTTGGAACTGGCCGGCACATAATCTAAACAACGGCAAGAAATTAAAAAAAGATTAAAAAAAAAGATCGGTTTTGGACGATTATTCTCAAAGCGGCAGGCCCTCAAATGCAAGGATTGAAACCAGTATTAAAAAAGTTCGAGGGCAAATACATCGGAAAACAAATGACTTGAGATGCTGATTTTAATAGAATTTTAATATGTTTATGCCTCATGAAATGAAGCATTAAACTTGGTAGGTAAATTTCGGATCCCCAGTACATCCGATGCGTGAGGTCTTCTTCATTATTTTCAAGTTACAGTTTTCAGCACAAAATCTATTTTCCGACCACCACCCTCTCCTTATCTCCTGGCTCTCGCTGGCCAATCCATCTGCCCTTATCCATCTTTTAACCCTACATAAATGTCGAATTACTAACACCCTCACTTCAGCCCCGAAAATTCCGCTTCCGTTGCTAGTACATGAAGGTGGCAGACTGCTTCCACAACAGCTCCTCTAAAGAAAGCATGGCATTTCGAATTCGCAGTTTGCTTGGCTACATATTGATCATATACGGAGCCTATCAAGAGAACGAAGCAAATGAACAAAGGCAAATGAATTTTATCCTGTGTTTCAACGCGGACAAAGGAGACGTTGAAGGTCAAATTTAATACAGATCCGCATTTTATCATAAATAGAACACGGGAACTTCCAACACCTGCTACGACATGGCCTATACTTACAGACTGACCTCAATAATGTAAGAGCGGTGTTTTCACAGTACATGTATATGCTTTCAGGATTTCAAAAGATTTGAAACCTATTTATTTAAATTAATTTTAATTTGTCATCCTACGTATGCCCTTTTCTTGCTAGTGATCTCTTTATCAGCTTTTGTTTTCTCCTCTTCCACGTCCGTACACATTATTAACGCTCCGACAGTTAACTTACAACTTAAACAATATTTTGTTCCCATAATGACTAGCTCTGTGTTATCAACATAAATATACAACATAATAAATTTCAATAACAAGGGCTGCAACAAAATATTAATTGATTATAATCGACAAGGATATTCTGTATAAAAATTATTTTACAAGATAAAAAGGCCCTTCATTACTTCGGGTCCGTCAGTTGTAGAATGCCAAACAATGACTCAATTTTAGAGCACGTTCTTGACGTAATATGTAGAAATGAATAAAATGGAGTACAGGATTGCGTGACATAAATTTCGTACTTTCGCCATTTCTGGATCCGCAACTCGGAAAAACACCTTATTCGGAACAAAAAACAAAAACATGCGATGGCCGGGAATCGAACCCGGATCAACTGCTTGGAAGGCAACTATGCTCACCATTACACCACCATCGCACTTACAAACAGTCTTTCATTGAAGTTATATGAACTACGTAGACCTCAAAAGACGACTCGATGCTTTAGACCCGTTCGCTTTTTCGTCTAGTTATTTCGTGATTTCAATGACCATCACGACAACAAAAGTTTACAAAGGACTTCACCAAGAAAGAAATTCTAAGCGTAGAAGGGGAGAATGTCTCTCACGATGCAGATGGCCTGCAGTTCGTGATGCACAAAGAGGTTTAATCACATCATAAGGAGCCAACAAAACCCGTTTACCACGGTAGCGATGGCAACCTATTCTCTCTCTCTCTCTCTCTCTCTCTTTCACCCTATGGTGCAGGACATTATTTGAAAAGTCGATTGTTTCTCGGCTTGTCCAAGAATATCCCCTTTCTTTATGGAACCCGAAGGTTCATCACCGTGTTCACAAAAGCCCACCACCAGACTATCCTGAGCTAGTTGCATCCAGTTCGCTCCATCGATTTCTCTCTCCCTAAGGTCTTCTCAATGTGTCCCACCCACTTCCTCCTCCTCGATTTAATCACCCTTAACAGTATCAGGTCCGGGGTACAGGCCTTGATGTTCATCATTATGCAGTTTTCTCAATGGTCCGTCTACAGGGTGGATGGGAAGTAGGTAGGCATTGAGATGGTTATAACCTCTATATTTCAAATGCAATAGCGATTATTTAAGGCCTACTTACTTCTCACCCACCCTGTACACCCCTTTTCGGTCCAGAAATCTACCTCAACACTGTTTTCAGATACCCTCGATCTGTGCCCCTCCCTCAAAGTGAGAGATCAAGTTTCACACTCATACAGCGCAACTGGTAAAACTAGACTTTTATATATTTTAATTTTTTTATGAGGGCGAAGGACAAAAGATTTTGGATTGAACAATAGAAAGTATTCCCTGAATTTAATCTGCTCTTGAGTTCGTCATAAATATCATTCTGACTTGTTAGTGTCGCCCCCAAGACTAGAATTTTGTCACATTTTCGTACGATTCATTAGCCATCCTCATATTCTGGTTCTGTCCAGAATTCAGATGCCGAGACATATTCATATACTTTGTCTTTTCTATATTTATTTCCAGACCAACATCCCTACTAACCCTTAAGAGTGTTTCTATATTCGCTTTTATAACATTTATATTATCGCCCAACAGATTAATATCAGCAACATTGACCAAGAGATGATATGTCCATGTCGTATTCAATTTCAAACCGGCCTGATTTTCTTGGACACATTCTAAGGCAAAATTGAAAAGCAGTATTAATAGGCCATTCTGAATAAGAAACTTACTGTCACATGTGTAATGTTTAAGTAATATAGCGATGCGAAAACAAAATGCAAGTTTTTTCGGAAACATTAACAATGTTTGTATTTTATATTTTTTAATTACGTCGTAATTAGATAGACAAGAAAACTGCATAATGAAAAACTTCAAGGCGATGACTCATCGAAGCCTCTGAAACGTAGGTAAAGTTTTACCAAACTACAGAAACGTAATTACACAATTTACACACGAACTTTAGGGCGAAGTGAAAAAATTATAAGTTACAGGTAATAAGAAATATAAGTTATAAAATAATTAAAGCGATTTCGAGCCAAGTGGGGAAGGGGGGCATGCTTTTCGTTATAAAAGTTTGTTTGAAATAAGCACTGCAATGGTTACCAATTAAGAAGCCAAAACCGACACGAAATACCCCTTCAGGTTATGCTGAGCTGTGAAGTAAACTATGAAACAATTAGCAACACACATTCATGTGGGGACAGGAGAAACGCGATGTCCCCTCCTACTCTGACTTTGCATATGAATTTGTTTCACCACGTCTAGTCTCCCCATTTAAAGATGATTCTGTGCATTTTATGGAACCCACAGCTTCATCATCGTGTCCACAAAAACCTTTATTGGATCCTGTCTTGAGCCAACTGAACATAATTCACATATTCAAGATCCGAATTAACAGTAACCTACCATCAAATCATGTTCTTCCAAATTGTCTCTTACATTCATAATTTCCCATCAAATGTTTGATTCTTATATACCCATGCGTACTGTGCGTATGTCCCGCCAATTTGTATCCCCAAAAATGTTAAGTAGAGGTGTAATATCACTGTAAGAAAATACATGACCTTGTACGCGCAAAACCTGAAAATGCATTGTGTTCTTAAGTCGGACACTGCAGCTGTTTGCGCAAAGCTGATATCCGTGTCCAAACTAATAACAATTTATTTGTAACAACTTATTAATGTGCACATACTTCCTTGTCCGATTCATACTATGACCGCTACACAGGAATACTGTCAAACGCTGCATGATACGAATTCGATACTTTTTTTACCAGGAAGTCGTTCGTGGTATTTGTAAACCGAAAACCTTGTGGGCTCCGAACAGTGGCAGTATTAAGTCTATTCTACGAAGCAAGTATATGAATGTTCTTGCCGTATTCTTTGTATTGCTATTGTTTCCAAACTGCGACCTCAACCGAGTTTCTGAGGCCAGAGAAAGGAGAAAAATGAATTACCTGGGATATGGACTCTTCTTAGGGGTTGAAAGCCAATATTCTGAATTCCTTATTACGAGCACAGTCCATCTGTACAGCTAAGAACATTACTCAGTAAGAGATTACCATTCGACAAGCGTTTCTATGAAATAAAGAAAGTAATCTAACGTGCTTTCAACAATCTTCATAACTTTAATACCGTGTAACCACAACACAAATTTACAACATTTACCACCAACTTGCATTTTTTTACAATGTTTAAAACACTTTTACATTTAAAGATGATTGTCTACTGGGTTGTTGAGCCGTGTAGTCTGGTAAGAGTTTACTAACGTTTCAGAGGTCCTTGCTGCCTTCATCATCAGGGCGATGATAATGGAGGCAGCAAACGTTAGTGAACTCCTACCAGACTACACAGCTCAACAACCCAGCAGATAGGCATCTTCAGACTCACCGCCTCAAATCCTTCTTTTACATTTGGAGTACATTTGAGGTGATTAAGTAAACTTTAATTCCAGGTAATCAAGAAGTAATTGTCTGATAACGACGAAATTCGAGTATTTGTCACCAGGTTTAAGTACGAACATTCCATATTGAACTCAATTAAAATCCGCCAAAAATATATTAAAAAAAAGTTATACAAAATATCTTTTATGAGAGAATATTAAACGTGCTCTACAGTGAGTGAGTGGCTAACTTCACGTGATTGCATTTCCAGAGAATGAATCTCGCGTATGTATACGACAGAAGAGTGTATTGCAGATGTTATGAAGACAAAATTCCGATGAGCTCCTTCTACCAGGAATCGAGCCCCGGGCGTGTAGTTATAGTACGTAACACGTCATTTTAATGGTTCATAAACATGAAAATGTACTCAATTCGCGAAAAAGCGTGTTTTTTGATGTCTTAAGCTGTATACAATATCCGAAACAAATTGTTTCCTCGAACAGTCGACATTCTTCCAGATGTTGGCACTCGTATGGCCAAATGCATACGTGGAAGTCCGTTGACAAGTCTATAATATAACCCAATACCACACGCGCAGCGAAACCATGCACGAGAGTATTTTTAGCGAAGTTATTTTATAACTGGTCCAATTTTTATTTATTTTCATATGGTTGTTTTTCCCTTGCTACGTGCTTCATCGCCATTCGGCCTCCAGTGTTCGTGACATAGTAAAGAAAGGGCTTGTTGGCTCAGAAATGCCGTGGAGCGAACGACCACGACAGAAAATTTACTTCGATCATTATCGGTGCATCGAACTCGTAAGGAACACAGTAGTGGTTTTCAAATTGTGGCAGAATTGTTCTGTTTATCGTACATTGAAAAAGCTAAATACATGCCAGGAGAATTGGCTACAGGTTGGACGACCGAGGGTCCATTTCTAGTACAACTACTTCAATTCTGGGATTCAGAATGCATGGAGCTATACCTCCACTGCCCCACACGTTGTCATAGCGTGATATTTAATTATATACAGGGACAAGTTACCTTTTACAACTACGTACATATTGCATCAACTATCTATCAATCAAATTTTACCCTTGAAATAAAATAACGTTACGGTCTATTAGATACAAATACTTCGATGTTTTCTTTTATTATTGGCATACATGATGCAGGTTCGCGTGAAAGTATAGGCGCCCCATTTACTGCAGTCTTGATGAAGAAAAGTCCTTTATTCGCCATGGACTCTTTTTGTGTCACAGAGTTTTTACGACAGTGAACTAGGAGTAACGTTAACAATTGGATCCATATGAAAGCTAGTAAAGATCGTAATTTGACATTAAACCACACAGTGGTCAATTAATTATCTCTTGACCCCTTTAAACAATTTTTATAAACTGTATGAAACCCAAAAGACAGCTTGTTTATGAAAGTAGCTGAAATGCATGTCATTATCAGACTTTACCTCTGTTGATCGTCTGAAAAGAATTTAATCTTGCTGTACGATACCATTGCTTTTCTGGCGAGAGCGATCTTCTTCTTCATCCGGATTTTTAAAATAAACTATTCTAAAATAATTAAAATACTAGCTTGTTCTAACGATCTCAAGAATACACATTCCATGAGCAGTATGAGAAGTTTAAATAAATGGAAATTACATTGTTTTAAGCCCTTCTTACTAAGAGATATATCATAGCAGACCATCGTAGCCTACATTTGTTTACCGCCGTGACGACACACAGTGATCATTTGCTGCACAGAATGGTAGCCTAGCAACGAAACAGATGAAATGTTTCGCTTTTACAACTGTAGATAATAGATTATGGCCGTCACAAATTAGACAAAAGCACTTGTAAGATCACTGAACTGAAAGATTTCATAGGCTATATAAGACTGTGTATTTGTTTGAATTTTAGTATATAATAGGATTGTCTGATATTTATTTATTTATTTATTTGGCCTGTGTTCAGCAGCGGCTGACTGCCCGAGAATATTTATTTGCTGTGGAAATTTCAAATCTTGTACACTCCGCGTTTTCCCCTTCATGTGAATGATCAAATTTCATGCCCCCCCAAGAAAAAGAGGTTAAATAACAGCGTTATATATTTTGATCTTCACCTTTCTAAATGGTACCCAAGAACAGAAAAGATTCTGACGCAAACAGTAGAAAGAATATCCCGAATTAAGTTTGTTATTAATTTCTTCGTGTTTGTTACAGTCGGTCTTAATATTTCAAGTTTGTCACATTTATAAAGGATTATTTTTCATGTCTTCCAACACGGACCTTAATTCTGTCTGGTATAAAAAGTTTAGTAAATTGGCAAGGCTTTTGAAACAGTATATACAATGGGAAAGCTTTTGTCCATAGCTGAGTTGTTTCGTTCACTTGAGGACAGACTAGCAGCCAAAAATGCTGACGGCCTCGTACGTTTCTAAAATGTCTCTAAAAGGATCATTCATTGTGTTGTGTCATCGAACACGGTCCTTCATCGCTTCGCAATACAAGCAGCGGAAATGTAGCGACAGTAAAACCTGAAGAATGAATTAATGAATGAATGAAATACGTGACAACTTTCAATGTTGTAAAGTATCCGTACTAACAGATGAATGGCTGTCGCGCGAAAGAAAAAACCCAGATAACTTGCGTTGTCTATTAAATTTCTTTCAACTTACGTGTTGGAAAACTAAAGTGCCAGAAACTCAGAAAAGAGGGAATCCAAAAAGTCAGTTTCTTTCTCAGTTTCCTACTTTGTTCCTCACATATGGAGGGATAAATGACACGTAATTACACTATCAAAACTACAAACTTTGCATTCTCACGAACCAAAACAACAAGGCGTTTCTGAGGAAAAGGACACAGGTACAAAATTAAATTTTTTTCGGAAATCAGAAAGGAACCTTTCCAACATCTAAAACAACAAAAAAAGTCTTAATATTCTTATTCAGTATCAATGCATTTACATGTGTTGCAACATATCATTACAGTTACCCATGAAATTATCTTACGTTTACAGTAATAAGACTAAAAATGACCATGAGTTGCTTTTGTCTGAAGAAATTCAGCAGTACAATCAGAAAAACGCCTATATTTCATCATTCATTACCTTCTAGACTAATGCGATATTTATGAATTATATACCTCGTAATGAGCGCAGGTCTAACACACAAGAATGGCAACTAACTAAAAATGTAACATTTTGGACTAATGTCGTTTATTTTAGAAACCTCATAATTGTCTCCCCTGGCATATTCATGAGTACAAACTATCATGGAGCACGGTACTACCACCAACATTCTTACTGTATACACTTCGCCTTAGAGAAGAGATATTCTTGCATTTCGAAATGGAGATTTGTCTTCTAGGATTAAACACCGAGTAGACCACAGCCCTAAAGATAAAGGCAGTATGTTCCTCCAGATGGTATCAATCTACAAGTCCACGTGGAGTTACAACACAGCTATGTACATGGAGGACAACATCGCGTTCTTTAGCGCCATAATAAACCAAAAATCCCAGGCATCCTGTGGCATAGTGATCTCAGTGCGCGGACAGAAATAGCCCACTTAAAGAATTTCCTGTAAAAAAATAATTTTGCCCACAATTTATGTAGGTTCTAAGTACAGTCGACCGTTAAACACAGAATCATACTTCTTTTTGTTGATCTCTTAAATGACTCTATCCTGTTGACAGATTAATGCAGTTGTCGCTGTAACAATGAAATGCGTGCAGCTTACGTGACAACCAACGAAGTGTGAACATTGCTTTTTATTACAGCTGTACTCATACTTTGACAGACGCTCTCAAATCTGTCCCACTACACGTGATGTCGGCGCTTGGGGAGAGAGCGGTGTAGCTTCTACTCATTCTTAACCTCGGCGCCAGATAGGGGTGGGTGGTCAGCGTCACGTCCCGGCCGCGCTTAACCCCCGGGAACGGAACAACAGCGTTATAAGTTATAACCAACAAGACCAAAACCAAAATACGGAAACCCAACGTTGCGTTAAAAAAAGGCAGTTTTCTGCTCCAGAACGAAAGGCCACAAACTACCATAATACCAACTATTAAGAGAAACCGCAAACACGACAAGCCCAGGGCGCCTTCGTTCTTTTATGAACCTCGGATGCAAGGTCGGCACATACAGCTAGCTCCATTTCTACGTACTAGGCCAATCGGGCAGTGACTGTACGTTTCATTACGATTACAATAGCACAAGAATGTGCGACCGTTCTCAATATCACAAATCACAAGTAACGGAAAAAGAAAAACACGCGATAATGAGTTCTCGCATATCAGCTTCTCCACACGTGTTCTTCTCAAGGATGACAAGATCTAGCTACAGAACAGATTAACACAGCGGTAACTCTCGGACCAAATGCAAGGTTTTCTGAACGATTTCTGTGGGTTTCCTAAATTCCACCAATCGAACGCGTCCCTTTGGCACGCGAATACAATTCCTGTTGATGTAGCTATCGATAATACATTTATAAATTCATTGTAATTCTGTCTTATCTCATTAGAACGTAGCAGACATAACGTCACAAAATAATCGAATAAAAATAATATCTTTCTGTGGACTCTGGTCTTCGAGGCTGTGACGCCTTGTGGGTAGTTACCCTGAAAACTAAAGCGATGGCTTCCTAACGAACGTTGGTAGTAAACATCTACAAGCTGCAGGGAGTCACAGCCCAGAGCACAATCCACATTTTGAGGTCACTGGAAACTTCAGATCTCATGAAAGATATGGTTGTATAAGAAATTCATTTAAGGCAATGATAATCGTCCAGATTGGCTTTTTACAATAATCGTTGAATGTGCTGACAAAATCTTATGCACATAATACGGAGATAATAAGATATTTTCTATAAACCGGTAAGGGCGATTACTTAAGGTCACTTTGCTTTTTAATCATAAGCATATTATGAGAACAAGGCAAAAAGCTTATTAATACAATGTAATGTATTATAACATAATACAGCCATTATGTAATGAAATCTAATTATCAACAACGCAATATAACATAACGTAATTTATTCCCCACATTTTTAGAACCGGGAGGTTCATTACCGTGTCCACAAAAGCCCACCACTGGCCCCCCATGTTGAACCCAGATAAATCAAATCCAAACTCTCATCCTGTTTCTTTAAGACAGACTTTATTATTACTCTCTCAAGTACACCTGTCTTTTAAGTGGCCTTTTTCTTTCACATTTTTCGACCGAAACCTTCGACTTATTGCTTATATCCAACGCGTTCTACATGTTTCGCTCATCGACCTCAATTTGATTATCCTAATAATATCTTCTGAAGAGTTCAAATTATAAAGTTCCTCATTATGCAGTTTTATTCATCTCAGTGTTAGTTCATTTCGGGCCAAAAAATATTCTCAGCACCCTTTTCTAAGATATATTCAACGCATTTAGGGCCAGATAGGGGTGGGTGGTCAGCGTCACGTCCCGGCCGCGCTTAACCCCCGGGAACGGAACAACAGCGTTATAAGTTATAACCAACAAGACCAAAACCAAAATACGGAAACCCAACGTTGCGTTAAAAAAAGGCAGTTTTCTGCTCCAGAACGAAAGGCCACAAACTACCATAATACCAACTATTAAGAGAAACCGCAAACACGACAAGCCCAGGGCGCCTTCGTTCTTTTATGAACCTCGGATGCAAGGTCGGCACATACAGCTAGCTCCATTTCTACGTACTAGGCCAATCGGGCAGTGACTGTACGTTTCATTACGATTACAATAGCACAAGAATGTGCGACCGTTCTCAATATCACAAATCACAAGTAACGGAAAAAGAAAAACACGCGATAATGAGTTCTCGCATATCAGCTTCTCCACACGTGTTCTTCTCAAGGATGACAAGATCTAGCTACAGAACAGATTAACACAGCGGTAACTCTCGGACCAAATGCAAGGTTTTCTGAACGATTTCTGTGGGTTTCCTAAATTCCACCAATCGAACGCGTCCCTTTGGCACGCGAATACAATTCCTGTTGATGTAGCTATCGATAATACATTTATAAATTCATTGTAATTCTGTCTTATCTCATTAGAACGTAGCAGACATAACGTCACAAAATAATCGAATAAAAATAATATCTTTCTGTGGACTCTGGTCTTCGAGGCTGTGACGCCTTGTGGGTAGTTACCCTGAAAACTAAAGCGATGGCTTCCTAACGAACGTTGGTAGTAAACATCTACAAGCTGCAGGGAGTCACAGCCCAGAGCACAATCCACATTTTGAGGTCACTGGAAACTTCAGATCTCATGAAAGATATGGTTGTATAAGAAATTCATTTAAGGCAATGATAATCGTCCAGATTGGCTTTTTACAATAATCGTTGAATGTGCTGACAAAATCTTATGCACATAATACGGAGATAATAAGATATTTTCTATAAACCGGTAAGGGCGATTACTTAAGGTCACTTTGCTTTTTAATCATAAGCATATTATGAGAACAAGGCAAAAAGCTTATTAATACAATGTAATGTATTATAACATAATACAGCCATTATGTAATGAAATCTAATTATCAACAACGCAATATAACATAACGTAATTTATTCCCCACATTTTTAGAACCGGGAGGTTCATTACCGTGTCCACAAAAGCCCACCACTGGCCCCCCATGTTGAACCCAGATAAATCAAATCCAAACTCTCATCCTGTTTCTTTAAGACAGACTTTATTATTACTCTCTCAAGTACACCTGTCTTTTAAGTGGCCTTTTTCTTTCACATTTTTCGACCGAAACCTTCGACTTATTGCTTATATCCAACGCGTTCTACATGTTTCGCTCATCGACCTCAATTTGATTATCCTAATAATATCTTCTGAAGAGTTCAAATTATAAAGTTCCTCATTATGCAGTTTTATTCATCTCAGTGTTAGTTCATTTCGGGCCAAAAAATATTCTCAGCACCCTTTTCTAAGATATATTCAACGCATTTAGGGCAAGGGACTAGACAACAGGCAAAATTGTAATTGTGTAACTCATCTCATCTTGGAACAAGTAAAAAGCTACATAAAGGACGTGTGCTGCTAATTGATGTGCATCAGGTGAAGCCACGGAACTGCAAGGACACGCGGGTCGACCTTCACTTGGTGACCTTGACTCGTAATCCGATTCCGACTGATCCACTTTACGGAAACATTTCATTTGGGTCTCCTAGAGCGTTTCTTTCTCTTCTAAGTTTACAGACTTTGTCTTGGGGTCCTGCTACCTCTGAAAGGCGGGTAACTGGAGCAGGAAAAGTTGGGAAGAACAACTGATTAAAAGAATAACTAGACTGAAATCGATATTTTTGCTCCACTGTCTGTGGTTCGTATGGTTTTGAACTGCCGATTCGAATATTTTTGGTCCCTGTACGACCCTTTCTGTGCACAGAGGTCATGCCTTGGGCCGAGCCCCAGAGTCATAAAATGTCCGCAGGAGCTGAAGTTTCTGAATTCTAAATCAGAAGTACTTTTCTTTTTTAATGTATACAACTGTATACATTACGTAGCGTCAAATTACAGGGTGATTATGGGTTGTGAAGTAGTCATGGCCTACCTTACGGTATCGGTAATATCCAAACACTTTTCTTAAGGGACTGAGGAAAAAAGACGGGTGGGTTTCGAATCAAGGATCGACCCTCCGGAATACGAAACAGAAAACGTTGTGTTGCGTGGAACTTCGGCTTTAACACTGGATAGCATCTAATTCTCCGCCTTCTGCGTGCCGGCAGCGGAAGTAATCTCGAAACCCCCATGGGGGATTCCCCCAGCCTGCACAACCATACACGTGAATCCCGATAATGACGTCATCACCAAGTAAGGCGGGTGCCAGGAAGAAATCGTTGACAAAAGAGCTCTAAAGACAATAAAAGAGCGAGCATGTTCTATTTTTTATGCTACGCGTATATTTTCTAACTTCTTATTTTACTGATTCTTTTGCGTCCTTAAAGTGCTGCTGTTTCTTTTTTGCAAGCTTCGGCTGTCTCTTGTCCTCTCCCAGTGTTCAACCTCTGGTGTGCTGTACAACACATCCGTTGGCCAAACGGATGGTGGATGCAGACGCAAAAATTATATCTGGTGAAGTACGGAATATGAGGCCATGCGCTTGTATGTATGTAATATATAAGCAATACATTAAAACAGCCGGTTTGGCAACATTGTGGTCCCCATCTGCTTAACACGGTAACATTCCTCGTCATTGCTTGGCTTGGCTATGGTGGACGTAAAAAGTCATGAAAGGGGCCGGGGGGAGAGAGGGTAAGCCTTTCATGTGACCCGTGACTTCAAAAAAAGAACAGGTTTTCGCTGCGTCTATCATCTCACAGAACAAACAGAACCAAATAATATCCACACCCCAGCCCTAGTTTCAACACAACTCCATCTGCATTAGGATTCTCTCGGGCGATAGTTCAAGAGGAGTTTGGTACATTTATTCGCCACGAAAGCAATTCAATTTATCTCTAATTCTATGGAACAAGGGACCTCCTTCAGAGTCCATTTTCACTCAGATAGTCAAGATATACCCCAACTTTCACGGATCCTAAACAATAATTACCATGTTCATAATAGCCCACTATTCGACCCTATCCTGCGCCACACCCTACGTGCGAAAGCTTCCCTAGGGACCGGTGTTTGCCCTTGCGATACAGACAGACTGGAAGACACCGCAGAGACCGGTGAAGATGAAACTTAAGACTTCATAAACTGCTCTGTACAGACAACACAGCGAGTTGCTAGTGTAATATGCAGAGTGAAATGTTACTTAAGGAACAAAAACGAGTTCCGAGCTTTAGTTTAAGAAACACTCGCTCACAGGGGCTGCAAGAAACAAAAACAAAACAGTCAAGATGCGGGTCCCATTTGCTCGGTGAGCCCCGGAACCGAACTGGAAAAGGCGAGGAAACAGAAAAAGAACCGATCGTCCAGCCCGTAACCTAGTCTCTACAAACACGAAATGAACTCTCGTGACTCCTGCATTAGTGGAATATCTCCACAGCACAGATTCTCAAACTTTGATTTTTATGCCATCATACAAACTAGGAGCAATATCACTACTAAAATATAAGACGTAATTTTAAAACATATGCACATATAAACATATTAATAATAATAATGATGATGGCTAAGGAAAGACGGTCATTATTCGATTTTAGTGGCGCAACAGCACGGTCCACATCTCCGGTTATCCTCGGTTCATAATTTTGTAACCACTGTTCTGCGGAAAGAAACATCGTGTCGCTACATCATTTTGGACAGCCAGTTAGTGCAATTTCGTGTGCTTGTCAACTACACTGTGTTAGGGTTTATATTAATGCGGCTGTAAACAACTCTCCCCGCTTGACCTAGTTTCCAAGACAGCAGCCAGCTTACTGCCGCTATATGGAACAAGCTATGCGGGATAGAAAAAAAGGGGTCTTGTGGAGGAAACGGCGAAAGAGATCGTTGACTGTGGCAGGTGCAATGTTCAGAGAGCGGGAAAATGCCTGACAAGAGCAGGACGCTGCAGTAGAATAGATGACCGCCATACGAAGTCACTTTGCAAAGTAAGGGTTTCCGGTCGATTGTTTTTCTTGTCTTTCAGTTACAGCTTGGCGTTGTGCTACGTACGGGTACATATGACAAGGTACGCGGTAGCTCACATCTGTCTCACAAGCACAATATCTGAACGGGGCACCGAGAAGGTTGGTGTATCGATTTAGACATGTATTCAAGAGGTACAGAGCTGAAATATGGGTCGGGATGTCCGCTATCGTGACTGGTCTTATCCAGACTCTCCACACCACTGTAGGGGCAGTATCTCTTGAATAGGTCAGAAAGCTTCTTTCCAAACGTTAACGATAGTAGAGACAGGCCACCATAGATAAGTTGTGCCACTCTTCCTCTCTACTGCTACTGTGAAAAGTGTAAAACAAGTTGCATATCCAAGACAAAGCAGGCGTTGCAGATCTGCAGTACTAGGCGGTTCACAAGACTGCCGCTGGAAAGTTACCCATTGGAATAGCACAAGGTCGTAATCCACGTTATAATAATATGTAATTTAGAGAAAATCAAACGTAATTTTCAGAATATTCGAGGTAACCTTCTTAAACAAACAGATTTACATATCAGAACCTGGAGTGGTATTGAACATAATCCAGTTATCAATACAATTCTGTAATGACAGCAATGTAAAAATAATGGAAATTTACCCAGACGTCTCTTCATGTACAGACAAGGTTAAATGAGAAGGTTTGGTGTACATTTCAACACTACACATTTACAGATTAATATATGAGGAATATGTTTTCCTTCAGTCATGCTACACAGTGATTAGTTTACTGTCTGTTACAGCTGAATGTCCGATTTTTCTAATTAACTGATATTAACTTCAACAGAATCAACATGGTAACGACACCTCACTGTAAGAAAAAGTGTTAAGAAATGTTGCACAGGGCCTCGGGCTTTGACGGATTCCTTGGTACGACGTAAGCAACGAAGAACTGGCAAGGAATTTGGAACTTTGTAATGTCTGCACTTAAATAAATTGAGTGCGAGGAAGCGAGGTTTAATCTCGCTCAGAATAGGGTCAGATGGTCAGTTATTGTAAACGCGACAATGAACGTACGTATTAAAAAAAAAGAGGGAATATGTTGATTCCCTGAGCAGGTACTGTTCAAGAAACACTTTGCTCCAATTATCTGTGATGACTTTCAGAAAATTGTATTTCGTATCCTAAACTTCTACTGCTTACACCTCTTTACCCTATAACCGGCGAATTAATCAGGCATTATAATTATACGTACAATTAAATCTTTTTTCGCCTGACTTAACGTTTCATGATATTGCAGGCGACCGTGGTACGAACCTAAAGTATGCAGAGAATGAAGGGGGAAGGGGGGTTGACAGGAGGGGGGGGGGAGGGGGGGGTAACGTTCAGAATTTCTGCTCCAATCACATCGCAGCACCACAAGTGGCAAATTAACCGACCGGGTTATATGCGGAGGAAGTAATCGATTTCCAACCTCCGGGGTGCAAGACGGCCATGTTACCTGCGAGTGATTTCCAAACCACTGCAGTAAGGAAGATATCATATTATCTAACAGTGCAATTATTATAAAGCAGAGCTCTTGCCTTGTAAATGGGTACTTTACGTGTACATGTAATGAAGTCTGATCTAATAGACGCCCGATATGCTCGTAAATGCAATTGTTTCAGCATCTCTTGAAGCTCAGTAAAATAGGAACACGACCAAGACAATTCGGTATAACGCCAACATGATAATGATTCTTCTAATTATTTAAATACAAGTATTTTGTACTTTGACAACCAACCTGCAGAATTATTAAATTAAGTATAAATTAAAATAAGATAATGTGAAACTATTTAATAATGTAAGTACAAATATATCTGGCAATTAACATACTTAAGAAAGGATTTAAAAACAGACTTGAAAATTATACAAGCAGAACTATGCAAAATGGGTTATAGGTTTGACGCAGTATAATCTTGTTAATGATAACCGACATCTTGTAGGAACGTATCGCCTCCAAATTCAGGGTAAAGAACCATAATTACACGGCATCACAACAAATCTCAAGAAGTACAAGTCTCTTACATCAGCATATGAATTATACGATCTGAGGTGTTTACTGCCTCCATCATCAGGGATATCGCCCTGATGATTGTGACAGTGCGTATCTTTAAAGTCGATCAATTTCTACGAGATTACATGGCGCAACGTCTCAAAAATACAGTAATTTTCACTGAGCCATGAAAACCTGAAATTTCAGTTACTAATCTACTGTGCCCAGTAGACACTGAAGTAGAGGGACATCCAAAAATAAATGTGGGGAGCTTTACCGCTCAATCGTAACAGTTATCACATGCAACTTTTTTTTCAAAGCGCATCAAAAAAGTGAAAGGATTATAGAAGCTAGCAAGCAGTTCTCTGAACTACGATATCAGAAACAGAACAGCTGGTAACGCCAGGAACTCGGGTTAAATATAGAATTACTAACACAAGCGTCCGCTTCCCTTTACACCTCATGATAAAGGAATTTTGTGAGACAAATGCGAGCTAGTGCCTGATCAGGTCGAGAACCTTCACGAATAACGCGTACTTACAAAGAAATCCTTCGGGATATGAATATTTCCAATTTTGGCAAGCTCTCGTCTAACACAGGTACTCAGGGTAAAATACAATACAAAACGGCATGCCTGTGTTCTTTTAATTGCCACGTTTCAACTCCGTCGAGGCAAATCTCGAACAGAATTGCTACCCTGGGGTTTGACGTTGTGAATAAACCCTTTGTTATTCAACGATGTAGGCTTTAAAGGCAGAGATTGTACATCACCGAATAAGACGGGATTTGGAAGAAGGCGGTAGTCGTCTATTTCACGGTATTATTCCGACATGCGCCTGGAGACCCTACAAAATCACAAAATACCTCATTGAAATCACAGCCCTGCAGAAATTGGACCCGCGTTCCTGCAGAGCGTTACGGTTCCACCAACCTGCCCAGTGGTTTACGTTGAAAACCAGTAAGAGGATAGGAAAGGTTGGAAAGGAGAGATATCACGTCCAAAGGTAGAAAACGTAATTCCAGCAAAACCTATAGATAACAGATGAAGCCATCAGTCTACGTAATGTGTGCGTAAAGCAGACAAAGAAAATTATATCATCTATGTAATGCAGTGAGGGGCAAACAGTTAATCGATTCGATTGCTATGTGCTACACGTATAATAAATTTAAACAAGAAACTGCGAGAAGAATTTCTGACGTCTATTGTTTCATTCTGTAATTATCAATGGCTTCTCAACCTTTACCCTTTGTACGACTTGCGGGCAGCAAGGACAATTTATCAAAAACAGGTAATTTATTAAAAATTGTACTAAATCAATTCAACGATATGTTCTGTTTTGCTGCGTTAAAATCACGTTTAAAAGTTGTTAGCCGACTTCTGCTATCTCTGGGAACTACTGTTCTCGCCTTGAAGAAGAACGTCAACTCACGAACTAGAACGTGAGAAATCACTTGTAGGTAGCGTTAGTGTTGATGTCACCTCATATTAGCACGATAAACATTTATTGGTAGTAGCAAAATTAAAAAGCGATGTCATTCTAACGGCATGACGACGCTACCAAGTGTCATAAAAATCCATTCGAAAGTATTTTGGTTAGGACCGGAGTACAACCACGTGGAAACACTGCGATTTAATCGACATTTATTTAATCACGTGTAAATATATTTACGCCTTAATGCAAAGTGAAGATTCCGAAGAAAGCAGACCTGTTTGTACCCAACAGGAGGCTTGAGAACTCTGTAGAAACAGAAGCTTAATTTCTACTCTTCACCAAACACTGTTAAGGTGACAGAAGAAATTAAGACGAAATGGATGAGGAAAGTAACACGTATGAGAGATATATACACAAAATTTTGATATTAATACCAGAAGCGCAAAGATAATATGGGAGAACTAGACGTAGATCGGTGAGTGTTTTGAGATGAACCTTAAATAAATTTGACACGCGAGAGGGGGGAATGGATTCATTTGGTTCAGGATAGGGGCCCAGGGCGAGCTCTTGTGAACACGGAAATGAGTCTTCGGGTTTCATAAAAGACGGGGAACTTCTAGACTAAATAAACGACTATTAGGTTCTGAACGAGGAATCTAATGCATGAAGACTCAAGTAGCATCCATGTTTACACTAAATTTGCCGGATAAACAATCACTGTTATAACGAAAATCCTCAAGCCCACACGGAATCTAATCGGAAACTTTTCCAATAAAGTAGCATGCAAATATAGAAATTTCACGGTTTCCGAGAAAAAAGTAACGCAATGTAATACGCCTAACAGTGAAAGCGTTTAAGTAAATGATGGCCAGGAAGAAAGATGAATTATTCAGACTTTATTTTCAGGGCAAGGCCATTTAATAGAAGACCTAATTAGATTCTGAATAAATATTTATTCATGTGGTATGGACGGCTTCAGGTCCTGATACCTTCTGCCTGTGCCCAGAACAGGTGACGACCGGGTAAGGTAATATAGACGCTAAGCGGAACCTTGTTTTAATTCTATGGAAGTTAAATTTAAAAAGCGACCGTTAAATCTTGAAATGAATACGTTGGGTCTTTTGTTAAGCAAACGCACGCACTCCTGACTCCTTAAAGCACAATGGTAACTATATGTACCACCTGCTCTAATATACAATAAATACTCATTTTTCCAAGATAATTTATGTCTCGGTTTTGTAGTTTTCTAATAAAAAATAGAAACTGCTTTCGTAAACAACATTAACCAACTGATATTTCTAATAGAGACGCTTTGCGTTGTCTTTCAGGTAAGAACTTTGAGCTTCGAAGGGTTAAAAATGTGGGTGTGTTATTCGGCTACTTGCAGTTCTCATATGACCATTGATAACAAGAACAGAGAAATAAGTAGCGTTACTTTTCTGGCCTTTCGCTATGAGTAATGGCACTGCTACGCAAATCGCCATATTGCGACCAATATTCCCTTCGTCTTAATTTATAATTTTGTTAGCTTTAAGCTTTAAAGCGTTTCATAAAGAGTGGAATGTAACAAAATCCGTAGACAAGCTTTATCCTCTAATGGAAATTAAAATTTTAAATTTTTAAATAGCGGTGTTATTTACATTTCATGCAGACTTCAATGAAATGTTAAACCAACAAACAGGCCTATCACTGCAACAACGATTGGGTTGCGGGAAAATGTGTCAAATTTGACTCCAAATTTCCGAATGTACGAGCTTTTGCCGTTTCTTTTATAAAAAAAAAAATAATAATAAAAAACATTCTGTTAGTGAAATTTATTGGACGAAACCTGTTTACGAAGTAACTGATTCATGTCATACTACTGTTGTCAGATAGTACAGGTTTGTTTAAATGTTTTTGGGCTACTTTTTATCAACATTACCAGTAAATAAAAATTGGCTCAATGCTTAATTATTTTCAATCAAGAATGTACTTGAACTGATTAAATCAACAAATATCTATTGTGTCCCGACTTCAGTGAAACAACCTACACCCATAAAATGCAACGCAGGGCAGTAAGCACAACAAACGTCACATGGCCATATTCTTTTTAATTCAACAAGATTAATAGCAAATGAACAAAAATTACTTCCTACTGACTGCGTGTTTCGAAGCTAGGCAAGGTATTCTGATTCTGTGGGTGAGTTTGAGGGGGGGGGGGGGAATTCGCGAAGATTTTTAAACAAAAGTCCAAATTCCTTGATGGGTTGAACCGAGAACAGTACACGAATTAACTGTCGTTCCAAGAAGTTATGTTTATTGGAACTATTTGTATTTTGTCAAAAACTGCAAATGAAACTCAAATCTGTTGTCAAGTAATTACGTATTAGCGGAGTATAATACTAAAATTATTTCCGTTAGTTCCACTCATTACTGTTTTTAAAACTTGAAATTATGTGTTACCAACAAATGTTGAAATGGGCTCGTTAAATGGGCAACGACAAGACTTCACAGCTATTAACAAACAGACAAGAAATACGATATCACAGGTTACCTTATATGGAGACCATCTCATGTGGGTGAATCCTGCGTTTTGCTGCGGATGTAACAGTGAAGAAGCAGCAACAGCGGGAGCCAAGGAGTCAGACTGAGCCGACGTCGACCGTCGCCTCAGCTTCTGTGAGCTACTTCCCCTCCAGACGCCTTCTGCAGTTCTCCGCCAGCTATGAATAGATACATATAACATACAGGTACCACAGTCAGCCACTAGCTGCTAGCTGGTAATCTTGCAACCGCTTCCACTACTGGCCGAGCCAACCACTAAACATTAAAACTTCCGCTGCTAACCTTCACCAATTCCACAGTATGGCCAGTCCCTTCATACTGGTTGTAGAAATTAGCAATATTGTTGTTCACATACGCTTGCGCTCTGCTACTGGTGTCATCACGCTATGACCCTCGTACACCCTCTCTTACTTCACTTCTTTGCTTTCCTGCTGCGTTCATTTCTTTTTATTTGGAGTCTTTACAACACTCACTCCCCCTTCCCTTGACAAACCTCATCCTTCGCTGACTGGGTTTTATTGATCAGCTGCATATACATGCAAATACAGTGTGCTTCAAGATCATATGCATCTCTCGGAGCACGTTACTCTACTTTTGTCATTTATTTAACGATTCTGTATCATGTGTAGGCACTACGTACTGTCGACTGATATTTGATTATCACGTTATTTAATGACGATGTTTGTATAATTGATTATGCACCATTGAATTGTGGCAGAATAATTAAGGATGAATATGATACGTAAAACGAAAACATAGGAGCAGTGATTCGCGAGAAACAAACATTACCCTCAACTAGAAAAGATATTCCCCGTATTATATAAAACCGAAATGTTCATTACCGTGGGCACAAAAGCCCGCAACCGGTTCTTAACCTCAACCAGATTAATCAAATCCATACGCTCCAACCACATTTCCCTAAGATTCATTTTAATATCATTCTCCCATCTACATCTAGATCTTCAGAGAAGTCTCTTCCCCTCGGGCTTTACAACCAAAAGTTTTCAAGCACTTCTTATCTCATCTGTAAGTGCTACATGCTCCGTCCATCTCATACTCCTTGATTTGTTATCTTAATATTTGGCGAAGACTGCAAAGTATGGATTTCCTAATTATGTGTTCTTCTCATATCATCCCTCTTAGATAAAATGTTCTTGTAAGCAGCTCTGCTCAAACACTCTCAATCTGTGTTCTTTCCTTAATGTACC
The DNA here is from genome assembly GCF_000696155.1 of Zootermopsis nevadensis. The sequence goes on from NW_019059610.1 coordinate 1,066,838, forward strand.
TATTATTAGTAAAGATTATACAGTGTCAAAAATTTCGACCCCAATCTTGTACGTTGGATATTTTCCCTTCCCATAACGTTCACATAGGCTTTCATATAAAAGGGGTTGAGCTAAAATTATCAGTCACCTTCAGAATTTCAAGGTAGATGGACTCCTGAACTCACCACAATTGATATCTTAGTCAGTAATTTAGGAATTACTCGAAGTTCTAACACAACGATTATACAGTGTCCAGTCAACTAGAAAAATTCCTGGCGGTTCTCATCTTGTACTATGAAATTGGGGAAAATTGACATAAACAAAATAACATAAATCATCCATATAATTTAGGTTTATGCTGTAAAAGATGTAAACGTAATGGCCAATCCACTGCGTATATCGAACGGCGACATGATACCGTGGACACAGTGTATATGCCAGTCACTTCGCAGAACGTAATACGAACGGCGCTTGCGTCCGGGCGCGGGCAATCAGACTATTGAAATGAACGCAAGTTGACGAATAGGGAATTCAGGAAACGGAACGAATTCGGAGCAACAGTGTTACGTCTAAAAACCCCACGGAGCAGAGCCTTTCTTGAGAAGCTAATAGTCGCTAAGCTAGCCAATAAATTCTTCGTCTTTTTTTGTTATCCGAAAATTCTTTACCGTGTTCACACAAGAACTTGCCAATGGTCCCCATCCTGACCCAGGTGAATCCAGCCAATATTGTTTAGGTAACATCCACTTTAATATATCCTCCCATCTCGCCAAGATCTACTAAGTGGATGTTCAATTAAGTTTTTTTAGATTTTTATTTAACTCATGAGTGCTATATGCTCCGCCCACCCCCTCTTCCTTGGTATTATCATATTAATAATATAATGTTAAAAAACAAACTACTAAGCCCTCATTGTTAAATTTTCTCTGTCCTCCCCAAAAGTTCCGAATATTATCCTCTGCACCCTGCTCTCAAACATCCCCATCTATGATCTTCGCTTTTCGTGAAAGACCAAGTTTGACACATCCAAAATAGGTAAAACAGCGTTAGTATGTATTAATGACATTAGTGCAACAATGATCTACGTAACGTAATGTGGCGTGAAGAACACAATTGGAATATCAGTGTACTCCAAACAGCATGTCTACATCTTTCCAATGCTAAGTGGGGCAGTGCCGAGTTTGGAAGCACATTAATGACTATGCCCAATGTCGACTACATCAATGTAGAACTTCACGGACAGGTTAAAACTTACCCATACAAGCGTACATTCTTATAGACTGTGAAGGTGAAGACAGGCATTTCCCAGCGGAGTCTGAGCCATATTTAGCACAATCCTTTCTGCTTCCTAGCACCATGCAGATGACTAATCACATTTCATACACACACGCTACAATAAACAGAACATGAATGTAAAATAAAAGAGTAGCTGTATAACACGAACAGTTACATCATGATAAATACTAACTACATTTCACATGTCCACATCCAAAGGCACAGCACTCAGAGAAGACAATATATTGAAAAGAATAGTTTGTCTGAAAGCTACATTTTATAAAACGCGGCAAAATGGTGTCTCACACAGGATGTACTAAACAGGCTCTTGCTGCCATCTACCAACAAAAGCATAACTGCTAAGAACAAAAGAAATGACATATTGCGGTAGCCACGTGATTTACAGGGATAAGCAAGCAGAACGAATGTGGCAGAGTGGCAAATAGCACATTATAATGTCTAAGAAAATGTTAAAATCACTTACAGACAATGTAAGTCAACGAGTGACTACATCAAGGACTCATGTATGTTTATGACCACTTCCTGATTATTGATCCTTTAATAAATAACGTTAATTACATGTACCTCCTGCTTATTACACTGATTTTTCCATGAGTTGGTCACATTATGATAAATTCTTCTGTGTCAACAAGGACAACACTATGTATTAATCCTGTGGCATTCTGTAGGTGCTTTCATTCAGTGTGTTAAATTCTGTGTACCTGTTTTGAAAAGATAATCTCTTGCAAATGCACATAAAAAATACTTTATACAATGTGGCAAAACAGATTAATATTTCTTAATGATCGACAATAGTAAACTGAATTAATATCCCAGTTTTCCCAGGTCTGATAGTAAAATTTTTATGTTTATAAACATCAGGGTGTTTGCTTTCAAATGAGTGGACAAACAGTCACTTGACCTGGTGTTTCTGTTGATTCACAGTTTCATTTACTTTACAGAGTCCTTACAATATTCGAATAAAGTCTATGAATAATAACAGACTAATACATGAGGGAGATAATGTAATTTAGTACTCAGTTATCATTACACTGTTATAGAGTGACAAAAGTTAAGAATGTAATGTTTTTACTGCTATTCATAAACTGCTGTGAATATACCAATAAGTAGATAGGTTACAAGTCTGCCAATGCAGTTCTAAGTGAAGAAAATGAAAAACTGGTTCATACTTTCTTTTTTGCTTACTTTTTTCATGCACAACAGCTTTGAATTCTCCATTTTTTTTAAGATGTGCTCACAAAATTCTTAGTCCAGTAATAAAACTTAAGGCAAGAGGATTGAGTTTCCAAATCAATGCATTCTCAAATTCAGCATATTTCATTTTCATCACTGATTGAAACACAATCACAATTAATTTCAAATATTTTCTTTATCAATTTCTTGACATTAGTACATTCCATTTTACAAAATTACTAACACTCCATTAGCAAGAACCAACAATCATCTCATAATGTCTAATACAAGTATGGATTCTTAAATTCTTCTATCAATTAATGGCACATATTTTTTTTTGCCACAACAATGACAAAATATATTTATTGTTCAGGTAAGCAGAAGGAGCAGCATTATTCCTGATAATTAGCTCTAAAAATATACCTACACATATGTAGAATATTGTCACATGGAAGAGATACCATTCCATTTTTTATTTTTAATACAGCGCTGCCCAACCTGTTTTATCTCATCAGACTACTTTATTGTACCTGTAATTGAGAAAGCTGACCATGTAAAATAGTGTAAGCTCTTTTCCTGATCAGGAATGATTGTTACAGCTATGGCATCAGGGCCTGTATGATTGTACAGCATGGAACACGTCCTCATATTAGATTTACTTTATTAATAAATACTTATGATGTATATTCATTTATAGCCAAGATGTTCAATAACAAACAGCAAAACAGAAATACATGTCCATTTTACATTAGCTGTTTCATAAAAAAAAATTATATTCCCCTTGATAACACCCATAACAAAACTGAATTCAATATGTTTTAATAAAAATAGGTTTATTTTTATGACTTTGGTAATTATTTAGTTTCAAGTGGCAGGAAAACAATAATATATTCCTACTACAGAAATAAATTTTGTTTATTTTTAATGGGAGAAAGAAATACAGGAAACAGAACACATTCAGCCAGATTATAGTGGATTTCACTATTACTGCAGGCATGTCTTCTGGTGAAATCTATTATCCCTGAGTGAAATTTGAGTGGCAACAATTTTTATTTTCATCAAAAAATCACAATTTAGGTGACCAAGTTAATTAATTTCATATATATCTGAAACAATATGCACAAGAATATCATAACTGTGCCAAAAACTGTAAACAGCAATCAAGCAAGTATCGTTTCAGAATTTGAACACAGATCGAGATGGAGAAAAGATTGGGCACCCCTGTCATATTTGGTTTACAGTGACCTTCCTATATCTAACCAGTAAAATTTACCAACCATTTTGTAATTATATACTGTTATTGTTTACAGTTCAGCTAATAGCCCTCTTTAGCCAGAAGATATCAGATCTGTGTTGGAGAAACTTATAAGAAAGTATAAATTATTACATAATTTATTTACCACTTCACTGATGCAGATGTGTACATATTACTGTTTCAGCCTCAATTTTTAGAAAATTTTCTTTCCTCTTTGCTATGTAACAATTTGAGTTTTGTCTGATGCATCTACTTATTCTCTGTAATTGTACATTTTTTTGTATCTACAATGGATGAAAACAATTTGCAGTAAACTAAGCCTGCTCGCTACTGAAAAAGGTATACCACCCTTTGTCAAACTATTTATAGAAAATATTAAGAAAAGCGTTAGGAAGAAACTTTAAATTAGACCTTTTGATGCCTTTTAATTCTATAATATTTTAATTTCAATAGGTCAATTAGTAAAACTACCTTCTAAATTATGTTTAGCCCTAAGGTTTTCTTCATAATTTATAGAGTTCTTTCTCCCATATATTCTGCAAATACATACAAAGTAAATATATTCGATTTTGTTTTACAAAATAATTGTAAGAATTATGCCTGAAAAATAATTTGATTAAAACATACACATGCTCCATTTCAGTTGAGTAAAATGCATTGAGTGTCAGGTTTGCACTTTGTTGGGTTTTAATACAGCATGTTTGTGTACACATGAATCTGTGGCTTGGGATCTTTACTATTTTGGTTTGATGATGATTAAGTACTACTACTACTACTACTACTACTACTAATACATCAGCAATCTTTGCTTCTCCTAGATATGTGCAACATAACTTGTGCTTTTTCTTGGCCCTAAACACACAGTCAAGTTGAACTACTAACAATAAAATAAATTATAAATTCTGAAATGCTGGTTAGATAAAGTAATGAGGAAATATGATGGCTTTCATTACTCAAATGAAGCAGACTTATTCACTCTCATAATATAACATCTTGAGCCTGAGTGGATGGATTTAGATACCATAGAGACACAGCTAAAACATACAAGTATTATTACTTCTGAACAAGTTTCTGTTCTTAAAATGTCAAGAGTATTATACAGTTGTCGATATCTTCTCTGTTATGATTCCATGTCGTTTTATAGATGGTTATCAATGTTTCAGAGAAATATATCATCTCTATTTTCAAAGATAAAAATATAAGTATCCAGAAGCAATACGTTCCTCCGAAACATTGGTAACCACCTCTATAAGTCAACATGACATCACAATGTAGAAGACAACTATCAAAATCTTTACTAATATGAGAACCTTAAATCTGTGTCTTTCTTCTTGTTTACTATGCCATCTCCTTTACAGGAGGTTGGCGACATATTATGAACAGGATCCTTCCATCCTTTTCTCGGACTGGGACCTGTTCATATATGTTTTTTAGGCAGGTGATACAGAAGTGGTTTGCCATTGCCTTCTTCTGTGTGTAAGGAGTAATTGTTGGGATGCCACTGAAGGAAAACTCCATGTTGCCTAGACCACGGCCTTGCCCAACACAAGTTACAAATTCAGGCACCGCTGGGAATCGAACCCGGGACCCCAGGATTACAAGGCCAGCGTTCTAACCGCTAGACCACCGTGGCGGTATCTGTGTCTTTAAATGCCTTTAAATAAGAGGACTTTATCAGTTACATGCTCAAAACCTCAAATTTCATTTCTGTTCCAAGGTCTGTTAAAGAAAAGTTAATACAAGGTTTTCTAGGATTCAGTAATTTGCTCTTATCACTTTAATTTACTCGCAACATGGCTACTTACAACAGTACCAATTCATAAATTTCATGATGGGTTTTTAACTATATAAGACACATGATCTGCATAATATCCAATACTTTTACTAATTATTTTAGTCCACCCAGGCAGATGAGAGGATAGCACCTTGAAACAGACACAAAACACGCTATTCCAAATCCTTACCAACTCACCCCTCATAATCATCTTACCATCTCGCTGAATTATACATAACCTCTTTAGGTGAGAAAACATCATAAAACAGTGTAACAACCAAGCAGAATTACTTTATAAGCTTAACTTCAGACTAGGAAGTTAACAGCCCCAGATAATTTTCAAGATAATTGTAAAAGTTCTCAGATAAAAGGTAATCTAGTATAAACAACTGAGATGAATATTCAACGTATATCAAGTAGGTACTGGACCTGGCCTACATGATTTTGTATTATAATTTTAATTTGTATGCACCACACTTTTAAATTGTACCTCAAATTTGACTTGTAAGTTATGCAGAATATGTAGAATAATGGTTATGACAGAAGGGGCAGTAGGGTAATTTGAAAATGACCTGGGGCTCATTCAATTAGGGGGTCCAACAGATAGGTTTCTGTCCTCTTTTCCCCTGTTTTACCTAAATATGGAAGCAGTATCCAGCTTCCAAAATGCAGTGATTTTATTATTTTGTAATTTATATGATGAACAAAGCTCAAGAAAACAATTTTACAGAACATTTTTGTTTTAATTAATGGCTGCCTCTAACAATAAAATTCTATGAAAATGTAACAAAATTGTTAAAAACTTAAGCTGCAATCAGATTTCCTCATTTGCTACAAGATCACTGTATTAACACTAAATTTTCATCTATGTTCTTCCATTACAAAAATACTAAATGACTTCCTACATAGAACTGGAAGCACACTGTGTTTAAAAAGCATAGTAAACATACCAACCACCTCTTACTTTTAGTTACAGATCTAAAAATAATTTTTTTGTGACTGTGTTAACTAGTGCTTGAGATGTGGTAAATATATCTAAATTTAATTTTCTTTCCTTTCATGAACTGCCAAATATTATTGTCACAATAACACAATTCCAAACAACAGTACAATGGTATCTTCATATTCTCTACACACAGATTTGCACAAAAAGGCATTGATAAACACCGTTTTAATAATTACATAAATATGTATTATTGAGGTTAATGTAATAAAATTTGCAGTCCTACGAGAAAGTAATTGACTCGCGTTTTGTATTGTCAACATTATTTTTGAACTTCCTTCTGACTTTCCAAATATCAACTACAGGGGTTGAACACATATAAAGAAAAACAAAGGAACTCTATTAGATGCTAGTAAAGAAGTTCATATAGAAGTAAATGGAGAGAAAACTAAGCCCATGTTCATGTCTATTCCCCAGACTATAGGAGGTAACTAACAACTACTTTAAAATTGTGTAATTTAAAATATTTGGAAAGGACAGTAACAATTCAAAAGTACATTAATGAGGAAATTAAGAGCAATATATGGGGAATGCTTGATACCATGGAGTTAGAGATCTTGTATTGTCATCTGCTGTCTAAAAATGTAAAGGTTAAAATACTACAAAACCATAACTGTTGTTTTGTATCTTTTATAATAAGGGAAACACACAGAGTGATAGGGAAAATGTGAAATGCACACAAAATTACAGTTAAGAAGCCTGAAAGATATCAATCACAAAACCCAGACGCAGATGGGGAAGACAATATTAACATTAATCTTAAGGAAAAAGGATGTGGACTGGACGAATCTGGCTCAGGATATGGACCAGTAGCAGGTTCATGTGAACATGGTAATGAACCTTCAGATTCGATAAAAGGCTGAAGATATGCTTAGAAACACAAATAATATTAGATTAGGTCTGGTGAAAGGTTAAAAACTGCAACACGTTCTAAGAATGCCATAGAATAATATGGAATGACATCACAGTTATACAAACAGAATATAAAACAATATATAAAAAATACAACAACTGGGTTAGATGATCTGTGATCTGAACCTGTAAACCAAACAAGTATAGACTTTGTCACTGAGGATTCTGAAAAATCAAAGAAGAAACTAATAGGACATGCAGCTAACATGAATATGGGGCATTACTAGTTGCTTGATTTTTATGGTGCCTTTTGTTCATGTATCAGTTTGTTTGGTCTGGTTTACAGAAAATAATTCTACTTATTTATCTGTCCTACTTTTATTACCTTCCAGACTTACAGCAACCTCTTGTTAACAAAAAACTTAAGTCACTTCCCAGATTTGGTACATTCTTTTGTACATACCCTTCAGACCTGTTTTAGTGCCTCTAGGTGTAAATTAGTTTTGTCGTTTGACTGAAGGCAGAGACCAAGTTAGCCTCCAAAATTTCATAAAATTTTATCACACATTTTTGTAATACTTATTTTGACAATGGACAACATCCAGCAACAATATTCTATATCTTGCAATGTACAATTTATCAAAAAAGTTCTTATGAAAGTATTTAAGTATTCTGTACTTTATTTATGAACAAAGGCAAAGAGGTTAATTTCTTGAAGGACTGCAAAGTTTATACACTCTCAAGAACCCCACCCAAATTTCTATTATATGCAAGCATTATTAAATTGACTAGCATTTGGTGGGTGAATGATATTGTCAACAATGTTCATTGCCCTTATGACTATGAAAACAAATGAAGCGACATGAACAGAATGCAACTCTATTAACACTGACATTCTGAACATAATACTTGATATGGAAGCTAAAAGCACCCATAGTTTACAACACAATGGCTCAAAACTACAGATTACTTAGGAGGCTCATACACATTTATCTGACTGCCAATTAAAATTGTGTTTCTCACTTCTGTGATGTAAGTAACATAGCCACATGTTTCTATAATTAATCATTTACCTCTGCAAATAATGCTATTATCTATCTTTTATCATCCACATCCAAACATATTGTTAAAAATCTTGAATTAAGCCTGTATAATGCTACTAAATTACTATTTCAGTTTTTAAACTATATCACTTCTTGATTTACAATTGGAAGGAATATTTCATACTCTTGTGTGAAAAATTAAAAATTTTGTCAGACTGTCAACTACTAAACTGCATATTTTAAAGATGCATATGCTAAAAGACATTTTGTATTCCTCAAAATTCCCTTCCAACAAGACAAGATGTAGCTGTTACTGAGAAGTGTCACACATATTTACAATTAGGCCTCTAGCTATTTCAAGATGCACAACAATATACTGCACATGTGGCATCAGACTGCCACAATAAAACTAGTTTTGTACATTTAGGAGAGCGTATTTGTAGTTCTATTAATCTACTACACCAAAACACAATAAACTTCATTTTATAACAATGGCAGGTGCATGAAAATTACAGCATTCTGGAAAATTTGCTAAATTTACTGAACAGCACAGAAACAAATTGACATTTGCACTCTTTAGTGACTTCTATTTACTGAAGGACTTATGGGTAGGTGTAGATTTTGTTTAGAATTTTCACTGAGAGGATCTACAATTTCAGTGATAATAACTACTGTCTTATGTAAGTTTTGTTGTGTTAACAGGTTATGCAGTAACTTGGAGGAGGCTGTTTATATATCAATCAAAATTTAAATGGAGAGAGACAAGAGAAAACAATTAAGAAGTGCAAATGAAAGAGATATCAAAATGAAAGCTTTAACTAAAACTATACTGATTGCTGCATTAAATGCTAGTTTTTTGGTAAGAGATCTTGATGTAAATGTTAATTATTAAGCAAAAGTAAACAAAGATTTGCCGTGTTTCAAATTTGCAATAGTAGATGTACTGCAGCATATGGAATTGTAGTCTTATCTCTCAGGGCAAAATCCTGAGGGAAGGGTAACCCTTCTTCTCAATCCCTGCCCTACTTCAAACATGTCTGAGATAAATCACTGCATCTAATTTTAGTTAAGGTCCACACAAAATAAAGAATGATGTACTGTCAGATGTTTACAATATTTATAAAGCTAATGTTAAAGAACTCAAAATGTCTGTCTGAAGATGAATATATGCCATATTTTCTAATGTTAGTATTTGTAAAATAAGAAAAATTTGGTTACAGGTATGAAAGAAATGTAGTAGTTACATATCCCACACAACAATATTTACATAAGCTCTTGGGCTTATAAGACTAATGTATATGTCTGATTATGACCACAAAGTACTTAGTTATTTTCTAAAGAATCATACAGTGCAAATAAATGCTTTTTTAACATGACGTCTATGCTACATTTCCTTTCATATAAAGTACTTGTGCGTTCACAGGGTAGTAGCATGTCAGAGAACAGCAACTAGTTACACTTTTGTATTTACAATCACCCATGCTTCAAGCACTCATTACTAAATTCAATTATCCATGTAAAAGAATTATTCTCACATTTTACACAAATTTTTATATAATTCATATAACAGATGCTGTCTCTGACCATGAACTGGATAAATATGTACTTATATTTATTTACTCTTAATCAGAAAAATGCATCTGAACTCTGAATGAATACATGATCTGGTAATATTGATTCACAATATGTGCACCCAATACGTGGTCCTAAACCCTTCGAAGATTAACATTCTCTCCCAGATGTGGTCGACTACACAGCCTGAATGATCATACCATGTCTGAGATATACAGGACTTGCTGCCATTTAAATGTAACTGCAAGGACAGGCCATTTATAGTCTTCAAGGGGTTAACAGCACTCTTTTCTGCAACACTAACAATACTAATTAATTACCTGTATACATCATCTTTGGTTTAAATCTTAACCTACAATGAAAAATAAAACAAACACGCATTAAAACTAACAGTAACACTTTGTATCAATAAAGATAAAAGTATTCTTGTCATATTGTGAATCTATATGTCATCAGTGAATTGTTTCTGTACTTATTGTCATGATCTTTGTGTGTCACACACATAGCATAAAGATACATCCATGTAGCAAGTTGCACAGATACAATGACAAGTACAAAGCTTGACAACAGAACAATTTTAAACTCTAATAATACTGCAAAGAAAATAAATACACGAGTTACTTTAGAACAAAAAAAAAAAAATCTGTGGCGTAACAGCTCCAGAGAGCCAAAGCCGACTAGCTTGACTGCTGGCCTCACGTTCACATGCCTAAGCAGAGGTGAATGATCATCCAACCAGATATAGGGTGACGTGTGGTCAGCACGACGAACCCCCAGCCATTGCTAGCTTTCCTGACCGGATTACGCTACTCATTGTAGCTCCCCAATTTCCTCACGATGCTGGGTTGGCACCGGTCCCATACACTGGTCGAAAGCTCATGAGAAAATTTCTTCTCCCCTGAGACTCAAACCAGAGCGCATTCCGTATCGCTGGTCCAAAGCATGATGCCTCAGACCGCACGGCTACGGCGCGGGACTACTTTAGAACAAAGATATAATAAAAATACTATTTTAATATTCTTATTGTCTTTACAAGTTAATACAGAATCATCAACTATCATACATGGCATAAAATGTATTACTTTAATAAACTTGTATGTATTAATATAACACTGAGTGCGTGAAGCAATTACTGTAAAACCATATAAATTAAAATTTCTACATGTATAATGTTACGAATATCTTTACTTTCATACTGCAGCATAATATTTTAGTTCAATAGCTTTATAAAATAATGTATAATACAATTTTTATAAATTCCAAACATGATAAATGAAACCTTTAAGTGATTAAGTACACTTAAACTATATTTTACAAACCAGAAGGCAGTAGCTTCAATGTTACGATGTTGCAGAACAATGAAGCTCATAAATCTAAGTTGGAATAAATTAAAACACTGTTCACGTCAGGAACAACATTATATTACAAATTTTAATTTCAAGATGATGATTTACAGAATTCTGCATTCAAACATAGATTAAGAATACAGGGAAAGACATTTATCTATAAGAAGTTAATTTACCATCCACAGCCATGAATATATATTCTAGTTGACTAATTGAGCAAATGGCTTACTTATGATTGAATACTCAAGAACAAGAGAGATGATTGGGTTTTATGTGGTCTCTCTCATACTAGGGAAGAGTCTTACCTAATTAAAGCATCATCCTTTTATCGACATTTATCAGCTAGAAGAGTACAAATTCTACAGTTAGGAACTTACAAGTTTCTACTGTCAAAATACTGACAGCAACACTAAATCATTCACCATCCTGGTACACCAACTTGAGGTAATTCAGGTTTCTGTGTCAAAAGTCTACGTGTATGTTAAAAAAATATTAAGTGTACTTAAAACTTTAAGGTATCATTACCAACATTAACTTGGATATATATTATATATTTATATCCTTCTTTATTGTCAGAATGCAGTAAGAATGTGGGATATAATATATCTCAAAAGATGTTCTCTTCAGTGATATGGATATATTGTCATAGCACCACCATGGTTCATTCTCTCTTTATTTTGAACTCTTTGACCTTGAACATCTGCAAGTACAACATCTGTATCCTTACTAAGATAAAATTCAGACTGCGACAGAAATTATTCTGAGGTATGTATATGAAATTTGTCAATGTAAAATCATTCATAGCCATCATCTTACAGTGTAATGACTGTATGGCAGACAAAGCATAAAGCCATTCTATCTCTTCAAGGGTGCTATAAACTGTCATCTGTGATTGCTTGATATTATACAACATCCCAAAACAGTTTATGCGCATAATTCGTCAATATAGAATTCAGGATAAGCATACAATATGCATCAAATGATTTTATTTTAGATTTTTCTAAAAATATTATGAAGTCAGGGTCATGAGTAGATAAACAAGACCATGCATCAAGTAGAATTTTAAGCACAAGTATAATTTATAAAATTTCTGAAAAATGCATTTATCATAAAACCTGAAAATTAACTATTAGACATTAAAGTGTTGACTTGCAGATTTCAGCTGCAGTAATGCACCACAAACAGCAATTCTCTGCTTTACTGATACACCATGACAACAGTACCACACTACATATTTCAATAAACAACTGTCTTGGATGTGGGAACAAGTTAAAAATCATGTCAGCATACAAGGATAAGTTAAAATCAAAAAACAAAACTGGAAAGTAAATGGTAAGAATTTGCCTAAAAGAAATGAGGAAAACTATAACAACCTGAGTCAGGATGAGATTTGAACCTGGGACATCCCAAATATGAAGTTGCAATGTTAACAACTCTACTATAACATTTGGTTCCTTTCATAACGCTTAATATTTCCAGCTGCACACTGCCAGAAATTAAACCTTGTTTAGAAGAAGACAGCTGCAAAGCACAATTACTTCATGTTCCACTCAACACATGGTTCTTTACAAGTCTGTGTTACCATGTGTTTTACCTATGGTACACCTATGAAACATTTTTATGTTCCTTAAATGCTTCCCTTAATGTAGAATTTACTGAGTTGTTGTTTTCATAGGCTTACAATAAACTCTGGAACTGTTGTCAAATTCTTACCAAGTAATGTGGCACTGCTGTTTCTTACCTTACACAATTAATGTATCACACAGCAGATATTACTAAAATGACATCAACTGCCAAGCTTTGTACACAATGTTTTATCAGATATATGTAGAAAAGCTAACATCTGTCCTTCAAGATCACAGTTCCTTGTCATCATTTGAATGGAGTGCCATTTGTTGCCTAATCCAGGGCACATATTTTGGAACATATGCATACACACCAGGCAGATGAGGATGTGCACATTTTATTCCCCAACTTACAATTCCACCAACAAACCAACGGTCCCAATGCTTCTCATCACGACAAAGTAGTGGACCTCCAGAATCACCCTACAGTATTAAATAAAATATTAATATTTTGGAAGATTAACATACCCATGTTTTCCATTCTATATTTATTCAACATTGGCCTTTACTTATTTTATAGGAATTAAGGAAACACTTATGTTTCTTCTAACAACTATGTTTGTACTAAAATGAATGTTTCCGTAAAACAGGAATCAGACTTATACATGTGAAAATTACAGCAGAGTATCGGAAACATTAAATTAATTTATAAGAATGAGAATATTAATATTTACTTTTTCATTATAATTCATATACTACTTATTTTTCTGACTAAGGAAATGATAAAACAATACCTGGCAAGCATCTTTGCCTCCCTCAGGATAGCCAGCACATATCATGCCTTCAGTCACATTCAGGTCTCGATGCTGAAGCCACGAATTGCACAATTCACGATTCACTACAGGAACCTGGACTTCATTTACAGCTGGCTCGTACTCAGACACTGTGGGATCACATGTAAAAACCTCTCTATCTATATCACAACCCCATATACGAGATGAAACACAAATGTAAGGGTGAGTTCTAAACACCAAAACTGTCACTGTCATGGCAAGGGCTTAAATTGTAGACAACCCAAACAAACTTAAATTAGGAGAATTTGTGTTAAGAATGAAAATCTTCATCTGTAAGAGTGGAAAGTAGATACAATTGTCTTTCACTGTGAAAAGGACAGTTTCATTAACAGACAATCTCAGCTTAATGTTCAAACTGTCATCTTTGCTTCTTGTGTGCTAGCAATGAAACAAAAGATTTATGTCTATTTTCTTTTAAGAAAAATAATTTTAGGAATATAGTACAAATTACTTCCTGTACTACTTTCAGACACCTAACTGACATGGAGCGTGCCTCTCATTTGTTACTGTAAGCCATTAAGTATGATCTCAAGACCACAGGTTTTATCTTTGGAATAAGTTGAAAGATTCAGCATGTTGACATAATCCACACAGAAAGGTGGGCTGAAGAAATACATTAGGAATTCATTGTAATGTTTTCACCACAAATTCCAGTGTCACATAAAATTCCTATGAGGAGAGAAGAGAACTGTTTCACACACACAGTGATTAGGAAAGCCTGATTTGTCACATCACTGAACCCCAGATGAGATGATAATGATGTTCATTAAAGGTACTCACCATCTTTGTCCTCTCTTTTACCCCATCCAATCACAGTACAGACAGTGCCAGGTGCAAGGTCGCGATTGAATGGTGGCAGGCATACAGGAAGTAGATGTTCGTGAAATGTCACGCGAGACCGCAGCTGTAAAAGGAAAAATTTACAACACTTGACCACTGGCAAAAATATATTTGGTATATGTGGTGAGCACACTAAATGCATCGCTTATCTTACAAACACTACATTTTTATGTTTCTTTATCATTGGTACCATGGAAGGATTGAAATTTTTAAGTTTGTACAAGCTAATTGGAGTGTGTTGAAAATAAGGATAAAGATACTTCCAGGAGTGACTATTAGACTTTCCAGATTGACTCAATGTGGCCCACACTTAATGAAAATATATATTACAGTTTCTTAATCATTTTTATTTCAACAGTTATAAGAAGTAGTCAATACTGAAATAATCAAATTTTTAAAAGAACAAAGGAAATGTATAACTTGCATTCTTTACTATGGAATGCTCACAGTATCTGGTGTCTTTGTATATGACCATTTTCATTATTTTGAACTTTTAAACATCACGTTGAGAATAAAATGCAGAAGACTGTATGTTGAAGCAGTACCTTCAGCTTCAAGAGATGTGTTGGAATAAAAAGAATCTTCTGCTTAAGGAAATTAAATTGTAAAATAGATATACAATCAAAAGTAGAATCTACAATAAACTGAAACATTACTTTTCTATAAACTTTATCCCCTGAATATGTGTGTGTTTCTGCTGTTCTGCGTGTCTGTCAGTTCATATGTTTTTCAACTATCATTACTAACCTAAAACTGTGAACAGAAATTGACAATCAACAACCCACAACATTCTTGGCAGCTAAAGAACATGAAGATGACTGTCTTCTGGGTTGTTGCACTGTGTATTCTGGTAGAAGTTTACTGATGTGTCAAGGCATGACAAAGGCAGCAAGCACCTCTGAAACGTTGGTGAACTTCTAATAGACTACACAGCGCAAAAATCCTGAATAAGTAATTTTCATTCTCACCATCATGAGAACCTCAAATCTCATTTAGATAAAAAAAACAGTCCATGATATACAACAATAGTAACTATAAATCATTCAGACTCAAAACAATATGGTAACTTGTTGAACAACAATAACAAAGACATATTTTTCTTGCCTACAAATTAAAATTAAATCGCTAGAAGCCACATGCATAATGTAACTTTCATTCCTACTTGTACATACCTGAAAAAGGGCCACATCATTGTCATGGGCAACCCCCATGTTGTACATAGGATGTGATACAACACGCCGCACCTTCATCTTTTGTCCGAAATATGAGTGAGCGTGGCGCCGAGTAATGCCTAATTGGATTGTCCAGCCATCAGGATTTGATTGACTTGATTGACTGTAATTTGAATCAAGGAAGTAAATATTATACAATGAACTGATTGACAGAGAAGAGTAATATGAATTATTATGCTTATATACATTTATACATGGTTTGCCTAATGTACTTGGAAATATACAATTTACAATCTAAAGAATAGGGTTATTTAAATTTTTTTAAAAGTATTAAACCTTGAAGTACTAACAAATTCAGTATGAAATTGAATAGAATAAAAAAAATGATAGAAGAACTCACTCAGGAATACTGTAAAGACGGTACTGAATACTTACTTGCCAACACAGTGTGATGCAGTAAGAACCCATTGGTCTGAAATTAAAACACCTGCACAGTAGAAAACTTCCTCAGGACCACCCAACAGTGCAGCCAGAAATGGCCAATCCCCAGGGGCAGATTCAACACCTCCTACGATGCGAGTTGATGGCCTGGAATTGTATGAGCGATGTCTCTTACCACAAACTGAAACAATGAATAATATGAATGCAACGAGTGAACAAATTCTACAAATCTGTATTATGATCTGTATATTATGTTCATTTTTTAAATTGAAATTCCAGAGTTCTAAGAGGGAGGCTGTAAATACTTCAATAAGCAGTCGATACATAGCAGATACTAGATTCAAACATTTCATAAAAAGGGAACGCAAAACAATTACACACTGGTGCCACCGCTCAGGAACTTCTGAAATGTACTTTGTAATGTAACCCAAGATTTTTTGTTTATTATTTAATGGTATGGACAAAGACCATTTTAACATTTTGAAAAATGAAATAAAATAATATTATGTTAAATTACATTACTCATGAAAGCTGCTATGAAACATATATAAATTATGAAGATTTCAAAAAACAAAAAATAAAATGAAATTAATATGACAATTTATTTAGAAGTCTATCTTATATATATATTGGTTTATGAATATAAGCCAATTAAAAGCATAGTAGAGTGCATGTACCGCGTAATAAATAAGTAACACAATAATATACACAATCCTCTGGGTGGAGCAGCTATCTAAAGATTATCATAATATTGCACATTACTTACTGTAGTTTGTGCAGGACAGTTCAGCATTAGGATAGTTGCTTCCTCTAGGACATGCACGCAACTCTTTCAACAGGTTTGTTTGATTCATCTTGTAGAACTTCCATATGCTCGATGAGTTTGTACTAGGTGGAAGTATTGTCCTATTACCTCTTTCGAGTGTCAACTTACTTACATTAGCATTCCTGTGGAAAAACATATATATTGTTTTTCAAATTACTCTCTTTACTCACACAAACACTATACAAACGAGGTTCGCAATATACCAGTCATGCACACTATCTGTGAATGTTTTAATACCACACATTTTCATCCTCTTTGATTTACAAAAAGTAACAATTTTGAGGACCAGAAAGGAGATAACGGAAACAGAATTATGAGACTGGTACAGGCATTATACGTAATACTTATTACATGAAGATGAGGAGGAGAAGAAGTAACTGCAGAAACAAAGCCTACATTATTGAAAAGTTAACAGTAACTCTTTGAAGTTTAAGCTTATTTAAGTAATATTTAAGAATTCAGCCTGTGCTTCAAAGGAAATATAACAGTTCACCATAACAAAGATGATCTGGTTAATGTTGTATAAGGAAATAATCCCCGTTTACAGTGAGAATCATACAAGACCTACAAATACAAACTACACAGTTACTAATTATAAAAGCAAGTGGAAAATATAGAGTTAAATAATTAGATTTGTTTACTACTAAGTTTAGATAATGATCAGGTATTGTAATGTGAAATGAAGATACTGAGCTTGGAAAACAGGTGGACAGTGTTGACCAAAAGAATCTTGAAATTAATGTAGTAATTAATTGTAGGGACAACTACAGAAAAATTAATTTATTATAATTCATAAAATATTTTTCTGTTCTTCCTTTTATCAGTCATAAGCATTAATTCTAATACGTGCTAAGCATATAAATACTAATTATAAGGTTATGTTTACCATTTCTTAAGTCCCCAAAATGAAAAATTTTGTGACACACAGTTTCTCTGTACTTACATGTACCCCAACTGAGAACAGATATAGTTCGCTGATGACCCATTGTGCCAGTGTGTAAAACATGCTGGCTGCCAGTTCTCTTCCTCAGGATTATATACTTCTAGCATTCCTTCACCCACATCACCCATGCGCTCACTTAGACGCACTGCACATAGAGTAAATTATAGCAATAAAGAAAATCATATAGTATATAAATCATGTGACACTTTTTGAACTGAAACGAAGGAGGAAACTAGAAACTGTGTTAGTTCTGATATAATTAAATTAATTTTCAACAATTCAAGTGAAAAAGTTAAAAAAGTTGCTCTATTATAATTGGATTTTTTAAATTAACATCATGAAACATTAATTACTTATTAAAATATTCTGCTTGTTAACCCAACATTTTTCTGCAATATATTTGATGTCTTCGCGGGCCTTATACACCTGTAAGCTATTAAAAATTCATACCAAATATTAAAATAAATCTTAATTTACAAATTACATAATCATCTTCTAATAAAACCTTATGTTTAAATTTGTTTACTGTTGTGTCTGGTGTTGGTTTTCTATCTGTATTTCTACTTTCTATCTTTATTTTCTCATATTTTTATATTTTGCATCTTATGTATCCTGATTGTATCGTGCCATAGCCGCACGGTCTGAGGCATCATGCTTCAGACTGGCGATACAGAATGCACACTGGTTCGAGTCTCGGGGGAGAAGAAATTTTCTCATGAGATTTCGACCAGTGTACGGGACTGGTGCCAACCCAGCATCGTGAGGAAATTTGGGAGCTACAGTGGGTAGCGTAATTCGGTCAGGAAAACTAGCAATGACTGGGGGTTTGTCGTGCTGACCACACGTCACTCTGTATCCGGTTGGATGATTGTTCACCCTGCTTAGGCACGTGAAAGTGAGGCCAGTAGTCAAGCTAGTCGGCTTTGGCTCTCTGGAGCTGTTACGCCACGGATTTTTATGTATCCTGATTGCTTATTTACATGATCCCCTCTGGTGGCAGCTAAATACATTATGCTTATACATGAATGTATCAAAGAATCTGGTGTAGTGGAGCAACTTACAGCAATTTCGTTCATCCTGTCCCCATGGACAGTCCTCAACCCCATCGCACCTGTGGCTTCGAGCCATGCAGCGCTTCTCTCCGCAGTGGATCATGCCTGCAATGGGACGTCCACTATGTTTATGCCACAACAGCTGATCATTTGAAAGACGTGTATGAATGGGACTCAGAACATATTCAAAGATATAAATTGTAAGAAAATAATGTAGGCAAGACAAATACTACTACTCAAATGTAAATAACTAATTCCGAATTGACCTTGATCATTTTGCAGTCTGCTTTCATAGTACAGTAACAATAATGTATCATAAAGTGACACTGGAAATCAAGATTAGAAAAACTGCTGTTTATTTTTGACCCCTGAAGATGCGTTTCAAAGAAGGTTAACCTCATTAATCACACTGCTTTTTACCTTTAGCACACTGTTCACAATTGAGCTCATCTGAATGGTCTTCACAGTCTATGTGT
>NW_019059610.1:1086327-1101701 GCF_000696155.1 Zootermopsis nevadensis
ATCACACTGGAAGCCTGTATTGCATACTACAACAACAAATAGTCACAAATGTCAAGAAGGAAGCGAGTTATCTTTGTGTAACTCAACAAATATCAACATTTTTTTATTCACTAATGTACCTTCTCTAATTATTCATAACTATTGAATTTCTTTGTAACCCTCTCAAGCTGTTGCATGACTCATATAAAAATAAACTAAAGGAAATTTTAAGAAAATCTGGTAAGTGAAGTAAAACTTAAGTTTCCAAAAAGATGTTTCAGTTTTTTGGATAAAGATCATCATATACTTATTGAAGAACCAAAAGGGAATGCATTATGTGACAGACAATAGTATTATTAACTGTTAAATACAGATTATAAATTACTGGTATGAATATTATTTCGCAGATTACAAGTCATATCTTAACTGAACACACCATTCAAATTTGCCTTTACTTTTAAACTTCGACAAAAATGCCTGTTTCTACTCACCAGGTTGTTGAGCTCGTATCTTGGCATCGATGACTTCCTGATGTCCAACACAAACATCAGAATCTGGAGACTCTGGAAACAGCTGGCAGTCCAAGTAATCTGGCAGCGAGAGACCAAACACGTCCAAGAAAAATCCACAGCGACGTTTCGTCTCTGTTTCGGAACAAAAATTAGAATTAAATCTATTACACCTTTTCAACTTCATTCATCTGAAATTTGCTTTTATCTGTCCCTTTTCCTGAACACATAATTGTTTCCACATACAATTTTCAAATGCATTGTTTCTTGTTTATATAATTGCAAATCATGTCTGCTCTCACATTACTGGATGCAATGATTATTCTAAACGGACATACACAGATAAAACATGAAACGCGCAACCTCAAATGCCAATCGCGGAGTAACTCTTGTATTTTAAGATGTCAAACCCTTTAGATGATGACATTAATCTGTTATGCGGTGTGTCCCACATGATCGTGTAGAAAGGAAAACCGTCTGGGATAATCACAAATCTGGGCTTAACAGAAAAGATGAATATCCAGAATACAAGAAAGATGCTTAAGCTAATATCAATCATATGACTAACAGATATTGCCTAAGGATTATTGCAACCTAACCTAACCTAACCTAAAAAGTACAATTCTTATTCCTCAGTATGAACTCCTTAGTCTTATACCAACATTAAGTAATCATTTAAAATTATTTTAGTGTGAAATGTTATTAGACGGTTAATAAACACATACAGAGAAAAAATAATGCCAAAAGAACATTGATTCGTGTCAGTGAAAACATTCCCTGTATTCCTTTCGGAGTAGCATGCTACTGATTCTTTACAATCGCTGTGTTCCAGTTTTTAAGAAATTTGGGGGGGGGGGGGGGAAAAGAAAAAGAAAGAAAAAAGAAAAGGTTTTATCGGTTATCTGATAAAAGTCTAACACTAAAACGGGAATTGAACATATACGCTGCAAGTTCCTTGTTGCCTCGGGATATTTTTACTAGCTGTTTGGCACTGACAAAATGGTATAATGTCGATAGGTGGGTGTACCGTACCCTTTCTATAATGTTGAAATCCAAAACGTGAACAAAACCCTTACCATTACAAATGTTCCTACAGGGCCTAACCAGTTGTCCTGTAGGGCCACATTTTGGTACGAAGACAGAACACAGGAAGAGTGATGCCAACTCATAACAACGAACATCAACGACAGCGTCATAAACTTCAAGTTCCTGTAATGAGAATGACAATACACATTATAAGAAGGACCACGATGATTAACTTGTGAACACAAGTTGGGGTCCGTAGTGGCCGCGCGGTCTGAGGCGTGGGCCTTGTACCGTTTGGTCGCTGGGACCATGGGTTCGAATCCCACTCAAGCCATGGATGCCCGTCCGTGGTTTTCTGTGTACAGGTAGAGGCCTTGCGACGGGCCGATCCCTCGTCCAAGGAGTCCTACCGAATGTCTATAGATCAAAGCCAACGAAAAGTTGGGACCCGCAGTGCTCAGGCAGTTGAAGAACGGGTCGTTCCTAGTATCCTGGTGAACACAAGTTACGAAAGTAATTAATATTTTCATCTTAGAGTTTTAATTTTTTTATCTTCTCTCAAAAACAACGAACACCTAAATCTTATGCTGCTGTCTGATTTATGTAGGTGTCAAAACTTCATCTCTGTCTCTGAGGGAGAAAATGCTGACTTGAATATCTGCACCTAAGAGCAAAAGGGTAAATTTGTTCCTGACACTTATCACGCACCACGTCATAAAGATGTATGGGGTTGTGGAGATACAATTTCACTCTTTGTTGGAGGGACTGAAGAAAACCACAAAAAATCCAGTCTCCGGGCCGAGATTTGAACCCGGAACTTCCCGAATACAAAGAAGGCGTGTTAACCAGAGAAACGTTACCGTTCAAACATCAGACAGGCATCAGCAATTTTCTGACTTACGAGTAGCTTATATGGGACAACAAAAATGCAACATTAAAATGGATCTCTGGCAGGTCGCTCGAATGAAATGGGGCACTGCAGAGTCTTTCAATGGAGTCTCATATTGACATTTTTAAATCTTCAGATTTCATAAAGTGATCAATTTCGACACGATGAACCTAAAAAATAAAACATCTCGTATCACGTGGCATTAATGGCAGTAATCATAGTTAATTAGCCCATGAAAAAAACATTTGAATAAGGTTCAATAGTAGCTGTCTCTATAGAAACTTCTTCAGGGCGAAAAAAAATCATTTTCATTCCTTACATTCATCGCAGAAGGATTACTTGTCTCCTGTAACAGATTTAATTGGCTTGCTTTATGGCATCAGACAAGTAATAAATTGTGCTTCAACTAAGCAACCGTAACCTACTCATTCCATGTAAAAAGTTGAGTCAGTCTTGAATAATGAGAGCAGCTAAACTGCTTTCACTCTTAATTCTAATCGATTCGTTCATATTTACAACTCGTCCATACAAAATTTTGACATCCGTCCTGTAGATGTGTGTGTACGTAATTAAATTTCTCATTCCTTTCTATACACCCTTCATTCATAATTCATCTCATCATTGTCTCAACTTTCATTTCTGTATAATCCATAATAACCTGCAGCTTCGAGATCAGCTATGCCTAACCACAGCCCTTGTGGCCTAATTACATAGTCAGTTCATTTGCGTATAAAAGTCACGAGACGAGATTCTACAGATAGCTAATTAACAGACTGAATATTCATCACACTTACTACCAAAGCCAGCCACTTCATGTAACGGGCGCTATGGTTTAAGAATCTTTGCGTGTACTTTACTTGAAAACGGAAACATACCCAGTCTCTGGGACGTCATCATTTTTATAATGTTAAATTTAAAACATTTACACTGTGGTGAAAAATCTTCAGATCACATATCCAACAGATGATTCCCAAAAGAAGTCCCCTAACAATGATATTACAATGGTATCACCAAGTGTTAGGATCACCTGCTGTGCATCTCGTTGAGTGAAATGTCCCATATAGTTCGGGAACATGGTGAAATTGTACGGGACATGGTGATGCTGGCAGAAACTCACTATTACGGGCAGACAGATACCTGAAATCAATAAGAAGGGGCTGATAGGACTTTACATATAGCAGGTAAGCATAAACACTGACATTACAAAATCGTATAAATTAGAAGATGGCAGTCTTCTAGCGATCACCCTGATGATGGCTGCGATAAGGACCTCTGAAACGTCGGTAAACTTCTACCAGACCTCAAAGCGCAACAACTCAGAAGACAGCCATCTTCGTACTCACCACTAAATTCTGCTCATATAAATTGCATTCAACACCTAAATCATCTCAAGACGCTTTGATACGTGTTGGCAACAGATTAAACCCAACTCCATAAGAAGAACCCTTCTTCAGAAGCTTGTACTACGTCCATCTAGTAAAGAAATTCCCGGTCTTCTATAAATCCAGCATATTCATTACCATGTTCACAAGATTCCGCCACCGACCCCTCTCAGAAGTAAGATGAGCCCAATCCACAATCTGATCCCTATTTACGGAAGGACCTGTTTAATATTATCTTCCCATCTGCGCCCTAGCTATTCGGAGTGGTTTCTTCCCTTCTGGCTATCCAACCAGAATTCTGAAAGCATTGATTCTCACCTACAAGTCCAAATGGCGTCACAGCCCAGAAGACCAACATCTCACCTAGGTGAGAACTTCAAATCTCACGGGCAAAATTTTGCATTTATAATTTTGGTATTCACATGGCTACTTGGTTGCATTGCCTTTTAAGCCGAAGAGAGATTTGGCAAGAATTGCAGAAGAGTAAAGCAAAGAGAGAAATTTGTGTGGGCAGAAAAGATAGACACTTTATTCTGGGAGGGTGGGGGAAAGAGAATTGCTTTATTAAAAGGTTCCCAGGCTTTGACAACTCGTCCTTCTGATGAGGAAGACGTTAGGATGCAAGATAAAAGAGAAAGTTGAAGGAGGGAGAGAGGTTCTTTGGTTATGAAGGTTAGAGGGCTCTTCTGAATAATTTTTGAAAATAAATTTCTTACCTCAAAGAAAACACGAGACTTCTCCTTCACTAACATAAATTGTTTAATGCTGTCTAAGGAATTAACAATCGCTGTTTATTGAGAGGATCATACAGAATTCTTAAATGACACCCTGTGGAAGAAAATGTGAAATTCATTATTGTTAAAGCAGGCGGTAAATACAGTTACCACTAGGCTTTAAAGAGTTAAAAATATCACATCGCACGCAGCCTTTAAGTCATAATGGATGGCACATACAGTATGATTTCCTTACAGTCCACGATTCCTGAACTTCGGTATGCAACAATAAAAGTACAGAAAGCTCCTTAGAAGCTTAAAGCTGGCAGGATTAAATGTGGTCTCAACTCTGGGAGCAAGTTCTAAACTAACACATGTAAGTGAGACCTGGGGCAAGATATTACGAGCAATAAGTGCATATGAGACGGATAGCGTACCTACCAGTGGAAAACACCAAATATAAGCTACCACACGGCCGGATTTAGGCATATTGGAACCCAAAGCGATATAAAGCTTGATAAAAAATGTTTTAATAGAGACGACGAAATAAATATTGGCCTAATTATTAAAATCAGACATGCTGACACAGGCAAAGCTGAAATAAACTAATTATGAAGTAGTTCAAATACACAAAAACCTACTGCAAATTTCAATTTTACATCTGAATTAAATATTTTCTCGCAGTGGCCTTTATCTAATAAAGACAGAAATATCTTATTATAACTCGTTCGTTCAAACGCGCATCTCGTCTTATGAATACGTGGAAAATGGCGAAAGAGGCAATTTTGTGAGATTTCAGGTTCTGATGGCGGTAAGTATAAAGATGGCTGTCTTCTGGTGTTTCGTGCAATATGGTTAGTCTGGTAAAAGTTAATCGACGTTTCAGAGGTGTTTGCTACCATCATCATTACGATAATAGAGGTAGCTAGCAGCTCTGTAACGTTGGTAAACTTCTAGCAGACCACAAGACCCAACAACTAAGAAGACTGCCATCTTCAGTGACAAATTTTAATTACGAACGCTTCAAAACTACACGGCGTCACAATCCAGAGGACAACAACACACGTCTTCATCACCGCACCAAAAAAAGCTAAAACTTCAATAAAACCGTGTTTACAAAACTTAGTAAAAACATGTTTTGTGTCTATAGATTGGAGCATATCGTTCATGTATTCATGTAGTGGACCAAATAGTACTGTACCGAAGTAAATAACTAAATTATCTGATATTCAGTTCGTTGTCACACGAAAATATACGTCTGTAAAAGTAGTATTTTTGACTTTGTCCATCATCTGCATTTGAATAAAATTACAACATTTCGGAACTTGAATTTTCTTCCGTCTTCAGGTATGAAGGGGAAGAACAAACCATATACCAGACCTTAGGCCTAAGGCTAGCTCAACAAAGGTTTCTATCCTTGGACAAAGTGCAAAATATAAATTTACAGATTATAACGCCCGAATTTATAACTTGTGTTGGGCAAGGCCGTGGTCTAGGCAACACGGGGGCTTCCCCGGTTTCTCCGTGGCATCCCAACAATTACTCCATTCACACACAGAAGAAGGCAATGGCAAACCACTTCTGGATCATCTGCCAAGAACGTATATGAACAGGTCCCAGTCGGAGAAAAGGATGGAAGGATCCTGTTCATATGGACCTGCCGTCAGACGGAACACTAAATAAATAAATATAAATGTGCGCGTACAGACATTCAATGCATAAGGTATGTGATCCTTTAAAAAAATCTTAAAATAGAAATTCCAGACCTGTAAACCAGATAAATTCTTGTAAAGGAATGTCGAAGTGAATCTCTTTTAAGGCCAAGTTCGATAATCCTATAATCCTTTGAAACCCTTTCTTTCTCTACCCCCCTGCCTCCTTCACGTCACGGGAAAGCAGAATGCAGTTCTTTGAAGCCACAATAAACAAGACATCATATCACGATATACATATGTCCAGTAGTGGCGTTAGTACCCTGAGGCAGAAACAATATAAAGTCCATGTCGCTAGAACCATAATGCAGTGCCTGAAAGCTATGAACTTTGTAGAAACGCGGATTTCTATTTCTTGTTTATTTGACAACGCTTTCAGTAGCCCAGACTGTACAGCGCCAAATTATAACGTGATTTGTACTTAAAACTATGTAGAAGGAATGGATCGCAAACTAAATGTATGTTATTATTTGCCTTAGTCAAGATAACCGGCCTCTGGGTTGAAATTTGAACCGGGGATCTCCCAAATACGAAGTACCTGTGCTAACCACTAGGTTGCAACGATCAACCACTCAGGGGCTTAATGTTTTTTATCATGCGAATCCGAAAAGAACCGTAACAGGGTAGAATGACACAAATACACGTTGAACCAAACACTCAAGTGTTTCACTTAAATTTAATTGGGAAAATTCCCATTCCGGTTGTCTCGTTATTTCAAGGAGAGCTTATAATGGCATGTCAGTTTCAAGTCAGTCTCAAAAGGGGCATGTTCATTTGCCATCGTAACTTTGTACATTCATCTGTTAACTGCAGCTGGCTAACGATGCAATTCATCTGATTGATTCTGCCGTATTCCAACGTATAGAGTAGTACTGAACCATGCAAGTAAGGCCGAAGCCATTTTATTTTTCGTCTTTCAAATTGTTAGCCGGGCTATCACGGTTAACACGAGCGCTCCGACCCTGGTCATGTACTGAATAACAAGAGAGAGAGAGAGAGAGAGAGAGAGAGAGAGAGAGAGTCTGTATGGTGGATGTAGATAATCTGTATTATGATGTGTGACATGAAGGTTAGATCTTCATGGCGGAATGCAGAGTGCAATGTTGTTGGTAAAACCGTTTTAACAATGCAAGGTGCTAATGAAGCATGCACTGTAGTACTGTAAATGCACACCAGAAATATGCTGGCGCTGCTCGGGGCGTCCTGCTCGTAAGAGGAATAGTGACATACAGCTATTACTGAAGCTTTCATTAAAGCAATTACACAGGCCTTCACAAAGCGTAGAACTTGGCTTCTCATGTTGAGGATTTCGACTGAGGAGAATATTTGGACCAGACAGTGGAGTTACACGGGGCTGGCGAAAAACGCACAGTGAGAAGCTCTATACCTCGCACTCTTCAACAAATACAATCAGTATGATACAATTTGGGAGGATCAGATTGGCGGGGCACGTTGAGGGCGTGGAAGATACGAGAAATGCATACAATGATCGTAAACCTGAAGGAAGGTGACAATTTGGAAGAACTAGGCATAGACGGGGAACATAATATTAAATTGGACCTTAAACGAAATAGGGTAGGAAAGCGTGAATTGGACGGACCAGGTTATGGAGGGACTGTTGGCGATAAGTTGTAAACGACGAACTAAAACTTCAGGTTCCTAAAAAGGTGGCGAATTTATGAGCTAACTGAGCGACTGGCAGCTTCACAGGAAGTCAGTTACACGCATCGATCACTGGCACCGTTTATATTAGCTTGCTATCATGTAATATAACAAAAATAACAAAAGAAGATGCATAAGCGTAAAGGCTTTCCAAAAATTAAGTTACGATGCGCATGATAATTGCGATCTGTTTGCATATTTCCAGAGAAATGAAAAGCCTAATTTACAAGATCAATGAACATAATGAATGAGGTTGGAATCTTTACATATACAACAGAAAATACGCAGCATTATAATGCAAAATAACATTTGTTTAGTATATTTATTAAACGAAAGTAAATCTGATTTCACTTATACCCTTAAATTCTCAGTTTAGTTCATGTTGTACAAAACGACATCTACTGTCCTGCTACCACTAAAATTAACGTAATTCATAAATTAAATTATATGTAATAATCAATGCGCGTTTCAGCGTCACGGATAAACTATTTGTCAGTTAGATTAGCTTATATTCGACATATATTAACAGATGAATTGGAGTATAACTAATGACTAGGTAACTGTGTGTAATGTAACAAGCACTTCCAACCAGAACAAACAAAGCCCACGTTTCGATTGTACAGAATTCCGGTTATGTTCATAAGCTAGCGCAAACGGGCGTGTGCATCCTTCGTGGAGAGACCCAGAAGCATTTAATGCGACACAACTCGGCAATTCTAGAGGAAATAGGGGAAGACTGGAAGCTCACCCCTACATGGACTACCGAAAATCCATAAACCAGACATAACCCATATGCTTATAGTCACACCTATTGATCAGCATGCAAAGCATTGGCTGATTATTTTATGGAAAAAAATTTCGGTTTTTTCTGTCTTTTCAGATTCTTTGGTCCAGCATTCACAACACCATTTCATTTATTCACTAACTCCTACAACCATCAAAAACAATAGCCTAAGACGCAAATAGTTGTCCTTTGAATTTTACAAAGCAACGGCAGAAAGGTAATTTTCGTCATAAAAACCATAATTATATCTCAACTGGAGGTTACCAAATTGTGTCTACGGGATCCGCGTGTTTAGTAGCTTCTAATCCTTCATTTAATTTTTTCGATGTTATATTTTTGCATGTCTTGAGTTTTATTCGTCATATCCTTACTGCCATATTTGAGCAAAACATGGTAAATAACTAAACCTTCTATTTATATTTTATTTAATCAAAATATATGAGATGATTTTTTGGAGGGGTACGCGTTACCTAAACAATTGAAAAACACTGATATGTACCAGAGTCTGCGAGAACTTCAGACTCTCATGAAGTACCATAACACAGACGTCATTATAAAATCCTTCTATACGCTAATTTTGCCTGAGAATGACGTTCTCTGAAGAGGATAACATTTTCCTTCAACACGTCATGACTATAGAGTCCCCGCTCCACTATGATTCGTCTAGTTTTACATCGGCCCAGTAAAATTAGGAAATCTTGTTTAAAAACGATAAAACACCAAATAGGAATTATCTATGTTGCGTGACGAAAAATATGTGCACAAGACTTTCATTTTTACAAATCACCAATACTTTGAATCATTTAAACAACAATAAATGCATCCTATTCTCGAATCCAATCTCGTACCTTTCCTATAGTTCAACGCGCATTAAATAATGCCACTATCTTATTCAACACTTGCATAATATACGCATTTGATGCATGAATCATTAACAGTTTAAAGCTCACTTTTAACTGATGGCCTACTTTAAAAATCTACAACAGCATTTTGTCCAAATAATGTATTTCTGGGTTTCGTATAATCCCGTGTTAACATCGACTTCCTTGACATAAACAGACTGTTGTGTAAAACGGTGAAGTGTTGCGTTTTCTTTGCGGTACGAATCGAATCATTAAATATTATGTAGATGAGATTCTGCTTCAAAGGGGTACATAAGTGGCAGGTGCAGCAGTACCTCAGTTTTAAACCATCATGATGTACTCTACATTACAAATTTGTTTTCTTGTTTTGGTTTAAGCCCGTCCATCCACTACACCCTTTGTTTTGACGTCAGTTCTGTTCTCCAAGTTTAATAAAGCGCATAGACTGGTGGCGCTCTGTGGTGTTAGCACGAGGAAACCTCAGGGTACAGCCTTCACGACATAAATGGTACATGTCGCATACGAATTCTTGTTGATACTGGAGTAGATGCGGTGCGATAATCATCCCCAAATGCTTCCTCTAAACTCACTTTACTGCAAGTGTCAATGTTTATCTTGCTACTAGTCACTTTGAAATGAAAAGGGTGGTTTTTGGACAAACGTCACTTTGCTTAAAAGGTAAGTAACTCCGAAATAACTCCCAGTCACCACTAACAATCTTAGGATATTAAAGCATTTTTGTAGTTTATCTGTGATTTAATTCGTAAATGCATCATTTGCTTACTGTCTGAAATATTTGTTTTAGCTGAGGTAGATTTTACAAAACCGAAGATGTTGCAGACATTAAACATTTTAGGTGTTCTTTACGCTTTAGCGTAAGCGAATGACGTCTCATGGGACCGTGCATGTGTCAGCCGCGACATTTATTAGAATGTCACAAAAATGACCTTGTATTACACGCTACCAGCATGACCTTGGATATCACTGACAACTTTGAAACCATTGATGCAACTGTTATTGACTTGGATGCCGTGCTGACGTCATCTGTAACGTTGAGTAAAGAGCACCTTTATAATTTTAGTGTACTCTAACGAGTACTCGCTTCAAGTTTTGTTAAAGTATGCGTCTTTAGATAATTTTCAACACACAGACCATAATATTTCACGATAATTACTAAACAAGAGCATTTTCGGTTACAAATTTGAAATGGCGTAATGTTGAATTCTGTACGTGTATTATCCTTAAGGACTTCGAAGGAACATTTTATTTTTCGTTGAAATCCTTGAGAGGAGATTTTTACCAGATGAATATTTTGTATAAAGGCAGATAATAATCAGATGCTGGAGAAGAAAAACAGAAACAGATGCTACTTACCAGGAGCTGGGTTCGCATCCCCTGCAACGGCCAATACTCTAGTGGTTGTTGTAACAGTCTTGTTCACATACCGCACGATGGAAGGATACGCTGCAACAGAAGCAGTATTGCCAACCTCAGGACAATAAATAGAGATAAAAGCGAATATTACGATGTTCAAGACTATCCTAATAAATGTCAATGTTTTATAAAAGATCTACCACTACATACAATTTCAATACCGCATTAAAACCTAAGTGACCAAATGCAGCGTTCTAGGCTTTCATTTGCGAGGTACGCAGTTCGAATATCAGTTACGTTACGATGTTACGATCCATAAATATCTTTGGTTTCATAAGCGTCTGCAGGATAAAGCAAGGGAACAGTAGAGCCTGCCTTAAAATAGATCACGGCAGTGTCCTAAATCCTTAGATTTTCCAACTTCCTGTCTCAACTGGCACTATACATAGTGTCCCAAGAAACGTCACTGGCTATCAGCAAGTTTCATAATCTCAATCGTTACGCGGTTATGATCCATGGAAAGTGAGGACACCGAAAGAAAGGCTCAGATCAAAATAAATTATCTTAAATGAAGAAATAAATCAGCTGTAGGAAACGTATTCCATTCTTGTCCAAAGTACGTACAAACCTATTTAAACGGCTTGCTGTTCGAAATTACCTCCTGAATTATCACTTCACAAGCGAGATTGTTTGAAACAGCTTGTACTGCTTCCTCTATGCTTCCATTATTGTTCCATATGAGACCAACGCCATCCACGATGCATTGTAAGAGTTCATCTCGTGCGTACGGTTTATCCTAATACGCCAAGCCCTTCATATAAAGGGATGTCAAGTCCGGTTAACAGGGTGGCCACTTCCACCCCAAGGCAGTTGGAAGCAGCTCGTTGGTTGAGAAATGTGACAGTTAACTGATGTCAGTTTAAAACCAACCAGAAAAAGTGACTTTTAGTGGAGGTGACAGCATTCGAGGCCCCTCATTTCCCCCCCTCTACCTACAGTAGAAGCCCCCTCACCCAGCCCCAAGAGCTCGCTTCAAAATTCTCGCCAACAGGCACAATTTCTGAGTCCAGACATAACCTAAAATCTTTCCTGTTTTAGAGGCATAAGCAGTCATTCGCGTCGTCTTCAGTATATTCTTATAGATAAAATAGCCGTTAGCGACCGCTGATAGGACGAACGATTATACTTAATAAAAAGCCTTACCATCTAAACAACTCTCCGAAACAAAAGGTTGACAAAGATATATGATTTACCGTGCACTGATTAATGACTTTGGGAATGCCATACAGCAGTGAATGGGGCTGAAACAAAAATCAATAATTTCCTGTTTGTACCGCTGATATGACTGTGATTGGTTTCAGAAAATACGCTTCACACATATTACTACACGCTAGCTATTAAAATTATCTGTAACTATTTTTTTTAAACCTTTAAAGACAAATCCCATCTGCTTCAACAATTAATAGATCTTCGTTTTGTATTTATGGGTTTCGTATGTTTTTCAATATAAACAGTGATTATTACGTGTTCTTTGCACAGAGTGCATAGCGAGAAAGTATTATGCTCTGGTCATGTCCGTCCGTCAGTCATTACAATCGATTTAACTCGATAATCTCTGAACTGATTTGGATAAAATTTGATGTAAAGGTTGTGCTATTCTGCACGACCTCAAAATCGTACTTTTGTATATGCTACGAGAGATGATAACAAAATGACGACTGAGGAAAGTCGTGAGATGGACGCTGAGGTGCTACGATCTGGGAGCTATCGAAAAACGCGAATTTCATAACTATAAATGCACTCTGAAAAGAACCCATGAAGATATTTTGTATATTCCGGCATGAAACACACTTTACGAATTTTTGTATTTGTGAAGTGTTCCGTTGAGATACGGAAATTTTCTCCGAAACGTTGATAACCACTTACAAGATAGTAATAAGCGTTATGTTACCTTGAAATTTGACTTCCTAGTATTCACTCGGCCTGTCCGGTCGCGGGAGCAGAATTTTTGCTGACTATTAAGAAAACATCGTAGAGTATAGCGTCATTATTAATGACCTCTCTCTCTCTCTCCTTAATTACTGTAAATTACTTTGTTAAACCTGTCTGTGTTGGTGTCAGCCATTGCTGACATGCGTCTCCACACGCAGTACTGTCAGCAAGAGGTCAAAAGATCGAAGGTGGAGCAAATGTTTCCTACCAGACTCGTACAAAAACCCCTTTCATTCCGACCCTCAACCCGCTCGTCACTCATTTGGCTGTCAAGATAACCTGCTTGTACAGTACAGCGTCTCAAAACCCAGACAACCACAACCCAACTAGCTCGATATAAATCAGTTTAAATTTTTATAGTAAATATAATCGAAAACTGGTAATATAATTGGAAGAAATTATATGTAAAAGGACTTCACTATCTGATACACTGTCTGGCAATACTTACCCCTGAAGTACGCTGCGAGGCCTCCCGCTATAGCCAGGAGGACTACAGCATTCACCAGAACCTGAGCGAATCGGAACCTGAGACGCCCCCTCGTGACGTAGTGAGCAGAGGGACGCCTTATGTCTCGAATAATCTGCAACAAAATGGCAGATGTATAGAGTGAGGTCTGAGCTCTGAGTACATAAACGTTGTGTGATTTGAGGTTTTCACAGCGGTTAGTATGAAGATTTCTGTCGTCTGGGTTGTTGCGCTGTGTAGTCTGGTAGATGTTAACCAACGTTTCAGAGGTCATACTGCCTCCGTCATCATCCGCTACATTTCTTTAGGCGTATATATTGAAGAAATTCTCCTGCTTTTATAGAACCCGAAGGTTTCAGCCACTGAAACCAATTCTAAGCCAGTTAAATCCAATCCATATAGACACTAATTTCTTACGATCTGTGGAAGTACATTGTTTTATGTACTATAAAACCACGTAGTGTCTCCTAGCAACCAGACCACACACGAAAAAATGAAAGAAGCAAGCAAAATGGTAGATCAATATGGCTCTTTCATTGCAAGAAAATGTATACATCGTTGAACAGACTTAGAAATGGTGTCAGTGGTTCTCAAAGCAGTGAAAATATCGACATCGGTGTTCCGGGCTACAACGCCTTGGACTTGTTGATAGATGACAAAGTTTCGGAGAAAAATACTGCCACCATCTTCAGGATGTTTAAGTTTATATCGATTCCCCACATTTTCGATCTTCAAAGAGTCGGGAATCGAAAAAGAAAAACTTCGATAAACGATACCTAAGAAGATAATCAAATCACGAACAGGTTTATTTTACAGTAGCGTTTCAGTGCCTCCAAAGATCCAATAAAATATAAAGTATTCTGTCACTGAGACGAAGTCACAACACAGAACGATATTCTTGTAACGACAGCTGAACGTCAGGTTATAAAAATATCGCTGTGTTAAATGACGCGACAGAACAAGTAACCGACAGTAAAGGAATGACGTAAGCGATGTTTATATTTCCAAATCATTTGGTCTCCTAAAAATTACAGTAGAAAACTGTCCACCCAATTAATTGCTTCCAAAGCGACGGATTTTTATTTAAATTGTCAGTGAACGAAAATAACAAAACGAACATTTAATAAATATCTGACAGCTAGTAACGGTTACACTGGAATATATTCTATTCTTTTACTTCAGACTCTGGCGCTAGGATTCAATTTCTGCTCAGAATTCTTTCTATTTCTGGCTACAAGGCCGGTACGTGCAAATATTACGATCTAATCATGGAAACATATTATTTCATTCTGTCACGTAAGATACTTACATCGAAAGTGTACTTCTTAGTTTGACCTAATAAGAAATTTAATTTAGTTTCATAAGCACATATATATTCATTTAGGGCAAAATTAAATACGAGACAAAGTAAATACGAAAAATCAGAGACATTCATAGAGATACACACCCATTCATTCATTTGTGCAGGCAAACAAATACACATGCATATATGCATCACAGTCAAACCTGAATAGCAGATGGCGTAATTATGACTTAATAATTAATAATCAAATCAGTCTTCTTATTGTAATTAGAAAAACTTTATACGAATACATGTCAGGCGATGTTGTTCATGTATTCTGGTAGATATGTGCCTACGTTTTAGAGGAGAAAACTGACTGATAGGGGCAGTAAATTTCTGTGTGTAAAACGTCGGTCAACATCCACCAGAATACACTGTGCAACATCCCAGAAGAGAGTCATTTTCGTATGAACAAATATACGTATCCACATGGCGCCTCTGCCTTACCCTGTGATGCAGTGACATGTTGGACCCATGATGAAACCTCACGATGGTCTGCAAAGACGCGGGCGTCGATATACTTTTGGTCAGCGCAGCGTTTCCATTGCTGCTGACGTCAATTCCAGTAATGGCTGACCCATTTCCGGGATCACCATTGAGGATCTTCTTGTTTCCTCCGCCGCTGACTTTCTGACTTGCATTTATTGAGCTGACTCCATGATGGGGAAGTAGAGGTGTCTC
>NW_019059610.1:1101724-1121213 GCF_000696155.1 Zootermopsis nevadensis
CTGGGTGAAGAATTTTGACTAAAGCTGTCACTTGACACGTTGGAATCTTGTCGGACAGAAACTTTGGCATTGTTGTATGGCTGCTGCTCAGCTCTAGATGGTGGAACAGCAGCTGGCTGCTGCTGAATCTGAACTGCCTGTGTTTTCTGAGTTTGTTGCAGGGCGGGAACGTTTGCTTGTTTGTTATGCAACTGGGAGTGTTGTTGGTTCGGTGGCTTGTTCGAGGATTGTTGCGTCTGAGACTGGTTCAACGCCTGGCAGGATTGTTTTACGTGATTCTGCGGTTGGGATGTCTGGGAGTGAGCGGGGCTTTGTTGCAGCTGAGACTGATTTAGCGATTGTTGTATTTGTGTCTGGAGACTTGTCTGGTTGTTGTGACTCTGAACCTGCTCTGGTTTACGTGTTGCGCCTTGCTGTTGTTTACATATTTGAACTTGTGGCTGCTGCTGACTTGAATTACTCTGTGGTGGAATTGGGGGAAGTATTTTCGGTTTTAATAATTTTTGTTTCACTGGAACTTTTGAGTTAACATTCTTCGCGTCTTGTTGAGGTATTGCGTTTTGGGGTATGGGGGCGGGCGGCTGTAGTGGTTTCTGATGCTGCTGAAGATGTGTCTGTTGCTGGGATAACGAGGCTGGCATCTGCTTCAGGTACTGAGATCCTGTTACCTGAGCAGATACAAATCGGACCCCGGTAATTGGTGGGGGCGGTCCTATTTTGCTGCGTTCTGGAACTGCAGGCGGGCGTAATGGTATAGGGGGCGGCTGAGCTGGCACCTACAACAAGTAAGACGATTGGTATCACCAAGTAACTTCCTACGGCAACCCACTCCTCAAGAAGCTGATAGTCTCTCAGCTAGTGAAGACATTTTGTGCAACCCAAAGGTACATTTTCGTGTTCAAGAGATTATATTATGATGGACGAAACGCAGTTAGACATACTGACAAATCTGGAAACCCACAAACAAAGAATGGGATCTGCCTGAACTTCAAAAGACAATAGTAACTAAATACTAGAATAAAGGATAACCGCCCGGTGTACCAACAACCGTGTGTTTCTACTTACCATCGAAGTTTTGTGTTCAGGATGGCAACAATGAGCTGAATGACGTCTCGGTAGCTGATTTGATGGTGGCATATGAGAGACGTTCATTGGTTGGAGCAGTGGTTGGTTCCTGACTAACAAGTCCAAAAGAGATCTTTCGGGCAGCGCCACGCTATTTGTGCGACAAGTTCTGCAATCATACGCAAATAACATTAATGAGAACTAACTCATAATGTGACTACATTTACTAAGAAAATTCGTATCACATGTATTTATTGCATCTCAATATGGTTTAAATTACTCCCGTTGTATTATGGTATCTCAACTAAATGATACTCAATGCGATTTAACCTAAACATACAGAGTTAATAGAAATAAAAGCAAACATGATTTAATCTAACACAACGAACGAATAAAAAAACAATATCCATTTATTATTATTATAATATTAACATGTGTACAGAAGGTGGAGGTCCTAGTAGACATATTTTATTGTGTATGACATAACATCACCTTCTGTATGAATAAAGAAATCATATTCTGGACACTGCTTTCGCTCCTTTCTTAAATAATTAAGAAACACTCACTTCTGTTCACTAATCACTGACACGATAAAGTGAATACGTTCTGGAAAGGGCTTCGTACAGAAGGAATGCGTTCAGCATAGGTTAAAGCAAAAGAGAAGTTGGTGTATTTTACCACATACGCCTTTCCAAACAACACAGTGCTTGTGTAATGCTATAAAAGAAAATTCAATTAAGAAGAGAACACACAATTATTTTTTTTAAAAAAAACGACTGCAGTGCATCCAGTGGAAATGTAGATTTATAACGTCTAATCTTGGCTTACAATATTTTCTGGACACCGCAATCATGGACTAAATGTATACTTTACGGGTCGGCCCGATTTGACGGAAGAAATTGTCTGCCTTTTCCGTCAGAGTCCGCGTTCTAGAAAAGCACACTCTACTTACCGCGGTTACCACAAGAGCTTTACATCGGTTGAATGATCGGAGTGTGATGTCACGGACCGTGCGTGTTGTCATAGCAACGAATCTTCGTCCACGTGCACATTTACATACAAGTCTTGTTATGCTTTAAACGTAATGCATAAAGAGGACGTCTATGCCATTCCACCTATCCGTCCTCATGTTAACAACAGTTCCAGTGATCTATCGGTCGATATATAAGTTTAGTATTCTAAAGTTTCCGAGATCAACCTCAAGTGTTACAATAAAATTCTAATTGAAGGAGAATCTGAAGGTAAAAAGACGTTAATAATAAAGCCCGCCACTGCTCATGAGCTAGTGTGATCGAGCTCCAAGCCTCACAACTTCCTGAAGACCCAACGTAATTTTATCACCCTATCTCATCACTAGATGCTCCAAGTGACCGTGTTTTGGGGTTTCCCGATAAAATTAATCCATAATTTCACTGTCCCTCCCACTTCATCTATGAGTTCATCCAATCGCAGTATCCATGATTTTAATGTCACAACAGGAACAGAACCTGACTTGAACAGCTCACGACGGTTTTCTTGGTGAAATTTGCTAAGAATATTTAAATTCAAATTAAAAACATAAATAATGATATGTGTCCAAAAACACAAGAATAATCACAAATAAGTCAAGAGGAATGAAAATCAGTAAGATATTGCATCATTACTGGTGACAAGATTAAGGCTTATATAAAAATTTACGCATAACAGACAATGGCCACAAATTTGAAACAAGAAAATATATAAATTACTAGAAACAAATCAAAATATTTTCAAAACGAGAACATTGCAAAATACAAATCAGAGAACAAAGTGCAGATTTATGATTTGAAGTTTTCACGGCGGTGAGTATAAAGATGGCCGTCCTCTGGGTTGTATCTAACCAAATTCAATCAAATTTAATACCTTAGCATCTGACCACTACGTACAGTCTTCTGCAATCGCCCAGATGATGGAGGCAGTAAGGACCCCTGAAACGTTCTTGAACTTCTACCAGACTACAAATTCCTTATCAGTATATTATCTGGTTTAATCTACTTAATTATTCTCCAAGAAGTTTCGTCTTTGCAGTTTCAAACCAATATTTGTCAGAAGTATTTTATTTTGCCCTGTGTGTCTTCAACAGCCAGGTATGAATGCAATCAGAGCCAAGCAATTCGTCACGCTCAGAGACCAGTATTTGTGAAATAATCATCTGGAACCTATGTTCAACACTTCAACTTTTCCTCAAGTTGCATACGTAGGCCTACCTTCCAGGGTGGCGGTCTGTCCTGTCCAAGGTAGAGATGTTATTGCTGGCTGGTGACGTTTCCAACTTGGTGACGCTGGACCGACGCCTCAAGTCGTCCATCCGCCCCGCTCCCAGCGACATGGCCGTATCCTGCAACAGATCGTGTTTACGTGATGAGTTCATCCTTGACCTGCGCGCGGACAGACAACTTTAAGCGAATTCGACATACACAATATTAGAAGCCTAGTTGGACCTAGATGGCGCTTTTCACGAATATAATTTTGATTTTGATTTTTTAAAGACACAAGTACGTACATTTCTCACATCGCCATTCGCCATTTCATTCCTCTGGTCTTGTAAGTAAACTAGCAAGAATATGTAAAGCATTCCTAAGACACGACATGCTGGTTTAAAAGGAAGGATAATCTAATACTGTCCCTTCATATGGGCGCAGTACATTTGCCGACGCATGTTAGCAACGGAGGAACAACGGGCCTGCGAAATAAAATAATTTTCTCTGTGAAAAATCAAATCTGTTTGAAGTGGGAATTAAAATTACAGACATGATAACATCTGACGCTTTCATTTTGGTTGAAATGTGGATATTGCTTTTCTGGATTTCAAGCTATGTAATTATCAGTGTTTCGGAAGAACCTATCGCCTCCATATTCAGGGTATGTGAATTCTACACTGAATATGGAGGCGATATACGAGTCTAATAAAAGAAGGGCATCTATAGTACCGCAAATCGCACACGAAATCCCGATCTAAGAATTCAGTAGCTTCAATATCTGAGAACGCCAAGATTAATTTATACCTTATTTTGTTTAAGCTCCCAATATTACGTATGTATGAAAGCCAGGCTGCCGCTGCAGCAAATCTACCTAGCCTTAAGTCGAAGGCATCTACATTGGTACCGCAATTAATAACCCTTACAAACACACACACAGAATTCCTTGAAATTCAGACAGCTGCCTTTTGCACGTATATAATGCCCACTTGTGGCTGGGTACAGGTACGGAAAGTTTAAGCAGGGTGGAAGAAGTATAACTACAGAGGATGGGCGGGCAGTGCGGGCTGCCTACATAATTCAGGAGACGCGTTGGGGCCGCAAAATTTGCATTATTCAGATCATGACTAGCTCAGGGTAGCTTACAATCTAAAGGCTCCTTTCTACCTACCGTTTCTTTGGCTCATCGAAGTATTGAATACAGAGTAACGAATCGAAATTTTATTCCAAAAATCCCCACTTCGAATACAGTAACTAGTTCTTGTTTTCTGATTGATATGTTACAAGATATTTCTGTTTGTTGAACAGGTAGCGAGGACCTCTGAAACGTCGGTAAACTTCTACCACACTACACAGCGCAACAATCCAGATGACAGTCATCTTCTCTTATAGTTTTGTATTACCCGAGTACTTTGGAGTATGTACAGAACTATAATAGCCGTCACCAAATTGCGTGCTTCAAGGTCAGGCAACAGAAACAGGGGAGCTGAGGCTAATGAAGACAACTTAGAACTCGTAGAGTAGCAAAGCCAGAAACGCTGAACTCGTGATTTAGAGCGCTGAAAGGAGGTCTTAGTCCTTCAGTGAGTACGTATCTCATAGCGAGCTGCGAAACAGAAGAATGTTTTCTGCGTGTTTCAAAACGCGTGCGATGAAACCCTAGCGGAGCCGGGTGTAGCCGAATTATTTTGTTCGATTTAACTGTCCTTTAAAAGTGCTAATGATCTCAACTAAAGAAAACTTCACTGGGTGTTTTTATTTTCAAACATGGTCTTTTGATTTGCAATAGTTACTACTCCTACGAGTAGTTACCAGAGCGAAGGTGAAGGCGACACTTTCCTGATATGTTGGGAAACACCTAAAAGGACACACGGCATTGCAACCCAAAATAACTTAATGTATTCACCACCGAGAGAACGTTATATCTAAAACAAATAACGTTATGAGATCCTGCTGACGTAATACGACAGGACATGCCATGTCCTGGCACTTTTATCTTCTTGTAGAACATCATTTGACGCAGACATCTTTTAATTCGAAGCAACGCTGAAAAATATACGACTTCGTGTATACCACACCATTCAGTGTCGTCGTGTCTGCTTTAGTCTACAATGATTTTACTTCCCGCTTCCTTTATACGCGACTGCAGCCCTTTACAAGGATACATTGCGCGGTCGTGTTCATAAATATTTTGTTAAAGAAAAACGGTATGTAAATATTCAAAATAATCTTCTTGCCATATGAGATTTGATGTTTACACCGCTACGAAACTTTAAAATGCCTTCTGGGTTACCGCGTAGTTACGTAAGAGAGTGCCAATGTTTCGGAGAAACGGGAAATTAAGGATGAAGGTCCTTTCCTACGGAAAAGTACTGAACAGCCGAAAGAGAATCAGTTATTCCATGTGCATGCATTAAAATGGTTTTCCACTGAAAAATGGGAGTAGTTGAAGCTGAGTTGTGGTTTCCAGTCGATTCGGTAAACAACCGGCATAAGTCCGAGAAGTGGAGTTATTTGATATTCTTAAAACTGTTTATGAAAATGACAGAAATTGCATGACTTGTGAAAACTGAAAGAATGTGAGAAGAATATTCGACGTGCAGAAAGGCGATTAAGGCAGCGTGGCCCGTCAACTAACACTGGCACAACTCTTGAACCAAATGGTACTATTAACCGAATTAATATCGGAGCGTTCTGGAAGTAATTAGTAACACCTTAAAGTTACAACCCACTTTTCAATAAGCACCATATATTCACCTGTTCAGCTTGTACATACAATTCTCTCTATGCGCATTACATTTCAAACCAAGTACGAAAGAATGAAACCAAGCGCTCTTTTTACAATTGCGTTCCGGAAGATGGGTTGTGCAGATGCTGATGCAGACCCATTAGCAGAGACGTGAGGGCGAACATATTTCGGAGATCAGCGCACGCGAGGATTACTTCAGTCACATGTTGTGACGAATTTTTGGCACAGAACAGGCACGCGTTACACAGGCATATTTTAAAAAATGGCTACAAATTTATAATAAGAGTCGACTTTAAAGAGTGATTATGTGTGATGCGTCCTAGGGTCCAACATGAGGGATCACAGAAGTCGATGAAAATCGATGCTGATAGAAGCCTGAAGTCGTGAGTCCCTTAGGCAGAGTCTAATTACTTTGACTCTGCACTGTATGTCTTCTTTCATTAACTTATTTCTGGTTTAACCTGCTTTTATTTTGAAAGGATGGGCACATTAACAATCCAAAGTAAAAATATTGGTCAAAGAACCGAATTAAAAGAACTAAGTTAAAATACCGAAGTCAAAACATCAAAGTTGAAAAAGTAAAACATAGGAAATAGACAGATAAAAGAAAAACAAATCAAGAAACCAGAACTAAACTACCATAATTTTTACGTTCTTTATATAAAGGTTTGGTAAGGTTTTGGTTTTCTCCCAAAAACCACACTCACAAATGTATGTTGCAAACAATTCAACAAAGACAAATAGTAATCAAATTGTTAAAAAAGGCACGGAGGTTATATCAAAATACCAAAAAAGAACCCATCTCAAGAAGCAAAAGAAAATACCTTAGCCAGTAAGTGAAGTATAAAACCAAACGGAGTACCAGTGACTAAAGGAACAATAAATTATTAATTAAACAATTTAATCATCTCAGCTCTAAAAGAGCGGCCTTGTTCATCAAGCAAATATTTATTTTATTCATTCCTGGCGGTGTTTAATTAGTTCTTTGATATTTAAACGATATCAAAACGTCTTATCAACCCAACTGATTTAGTGCCATCATTCGTATTATTTTACATTATGTTAACATGGAAAGTGTGCCATTCATCATTTGGTGCTGGAATTATTTCAACGTTTCTTCTCTGTTACGTAAAGTTCCCTGATTATTTTGTATGCTTTCTCTTGATGACAGTGACCACTATTTTCTAGTGTCTACCACATATCTTTGTTTATTTTTTCTCACTTTCCTTTTACGATTAAACTTTCTCATTTAGAACGTCTTTCTACTGATTTTATTTAAATATCTTACACGGGTTTCTCTCAAATATTCTTTCCATTCGTCTATTACATATTTCAAATGTTATACTTTTCCAGAAGTTTCATTTTCTGGTGTCTCTTGATTTCTTTAAGTTTTCCCGATTTTATATTCATGTTTCTCGTAATCGGCCTTTCTTGTATACAGTTGTCTCTCCCACATATACTTTTCCTTAACAAGCATATTTTAAGTGTTTTTCGTATATCTTCTTTCCCTCATTATAGTTCCCATATTGCCGCCACCACCACTAACTTTGAAATTATCAGACAGTATTTTAAACTGTATCACACCCACATAAGATTTAATTATGTGTCACAAATACGGTTTCCATAATTTATCAACACAAAATCGACATTTATTATTGTTTGTGCACCCTTCTCATATCAACTACATTTACGTTGTATTTATGTCCTAAAAATGATCTTATTTGTAATCTTAAATTAAACTTTTTCCCACCTTCATTTACTGTTCTGTCCTACGTTTAAACTAATTTTCTGTGTGAGACGGAAGTGAACATTTGGACTGAAATGTGCTTGGTTACGGCGTCGTGTGGTCTTTTAAGCGGTTGCCAACGTTACGGAGAAACCTGCTACCTCCACCAATAGAAAGACGAAGACGATTTGTTGCTCTGAAGAAGGTGAGAACGTACACGGCGTTGTAATCCAGAAGAGAAGAAACCAAATATTCTATTTACTGGTCTACTCCCTACTCCACTGTCAAAATATATTTTGAAGATTACCCTCTTCTGGACTGTAGCGCCGTGTGGTCTAGTAAGAGTTTACCAATGTTTTAGAAGAGACACATCGCCCTAATAATGAAGGCAGCAAATACTTCTGAAACGTTGGAAAACGTCTATCAGACTATACGGCGCTAAAACCCAGAAGACAGCTATCTTCGTGCTCTCCACTGTAAGAACCTCAAATCCTACAAAATATATTTTGTTTTTGAAAATCTAACTTCGATTTCAGTCTCGCGTAAAGTAGGGATTATTACATTGGATCCGTGCGAAATAAAAAATTGATTTGCTGTACGCAACAAAACACAGAAAAGAATATTCAAACACAGAATAACAGAAATGTGCA
This sequence comes from Zootermopsis nevadensis, assembly GCF_000696155.1. Next base: position 1,110,131 of record NW_019059610.1, read on the forward strand.
TAGTTAAACAATCACACAGAAGTATTTTGACCCTAATTCAATTAAAACAAGAAGCTTATTTGCACTATACGAATTTAAATTCAGAACTTCGGTAAAATCTTCTGGGTCATCTGAGATTTAAATACAGAAAGCTTCGCATTCTATAAAAGTCCTGGAATTTGTTTACCTTCTGAGCAACTTAACAAAAAGGTCTCTGCTGAGCGTAGTTTCTTTGTTTTGTAAAGTATAATGCAATATTAAAACTTATCTCACAGAACTCTGTTTATCTGTCTGAAAAAGAGAGGGATTCTATAAACAGCAGCGAAGCTTCGGTTTTCATAAAATTTGTACATTTCTTGACTCGATAAGGAAGAGAGACTGCCGTCATTTAGAAAGTTAGTTACTTCGTTTGTTTGCTTTTTCCGTTTTTAGCTACTTTCTTTTTGTATAGCTAAATTATTTCTTTAGTTCTTATTTCGTCACTGTGTTAAGGTCTGTGCTTTGACGTAAATTTAATTATTCGCATTAAAGTTGTGTAAACTGAAAGCAGCTTCTCACAGTCTCCTTTTGTTATCGATCCACGAACTGAACCTCTCTGCCTAAACCGTCCTGTCCATAGGTTTGGGAATAGACGCTCATTTAGTATTCTGCTCAAAAAAGTTTCCTAGAGACAGAATACTGAAGTCCCGCAAGTGAAGACTACGAAACACACTGTTCTCTCGCGTGTGCATGCAGAATTATTCCATTTCCGTCACTTGTTTTACTTCAAAGAAATATGAACTCCTTGAGTAGAAAGACACAGAAAAAAGAATGAAACGCTACAAAACTTACAATGCTTTAATGATAAATGGTTCTCTACATGTGCGAACTCCAAGTTCGAGTCTTCTTGTTGAATGTTCCTGTAAAGTTCTTCTACGAATTCATAAATAAGTATCAATAAAGAAACCCGCAGAGCTAAAATTAAGGCATACTGGCAACAAATACTACCACAACAAACACCCTTTCCTAAATAATAGGAATATTAAAGCAAATAACATTCAGGAGATACTTGCAGCTATTCAGTTTGGTTCTTTGTCTTCGAATCTACCATAAACATATAAACATTAAAATATACGAAAATCTTATTTTATGCCCTACGTTACATGGGTATGAAACCTGGTCTCTCGCCCAAAGGAAAGGACACATTAAAAGCGTTTGAGAACAGAACGTTAAGGAAGTATTCGAAACTGTGATATAAAATAAGGGGAGAGTGGAGAAAGCTGCATAAGAAGGGACTTCATATATGTACTCTTAATCTAATATTAAGGTGATTCAAATAAGACCTCCCATATACTAAATATTTGTCAGAGCAATACAGGGAAAAAATTATCATTTACGCAATAACGAAATATTACAAGTGTGGACGTGGTTTGTATTCCCGAGCAGGAAGCGCTTTCTGATGTTCGTGAAGCATCTCTCAATGAACAAGAGAACAATACACCGAATGGTATCAAATTCTCGGGGTATGGGAAGGATTTGCAACGGGGAACATGTCCGGCGTCAAGACTTTGCCACAATTATTTTGTGGGCATATCAAATTTGTTATTCGAACAACCAACGAAACCTCGAGGAAATTAAATACTATATTGAACAGGCTGTTGTTTACAGCGGTCCAGAAACACTTCGCAAAACCGCGCGAAACAACATTTAAAACGGTTTATAATTGACTTCGAGAAGGCGGTGAACATTTCCAGCATCTGTTTAAGGCTCTAGTGCAAGTTCTTCCTAAAGAATAAGACTTAAAAATTAACTCGTATGTTCTTGTTATATTGATGTCATCAAAACTTACAAATGATTTTTTTAATCAGTGTTTCGTTCTACATGTAACACTCTATATAAGTAATTATATAACTAGTAAATTTTAAACTCATAAATTCGAAGTATGAGAAACTATCCAATTAAAATGCTTAGTACACACCTTTACCTTAAAGAGGAAAATTATTCAACAGATCCTTAAACACTGTATATCAACGCGCTAGATTTGGTCCCTTTAACTGCGTGATAAAGCTCCTCTCAAAATGTTTCCATTTCTGTGAATAGTCGTATATTCTACGTAAAGAAAAGCTTATTCCCACCAGCACATCGATATAAAACAACCTCAGCATCCATTTCTACTTGACGCTGTTACACAAATAGTATAAGTTCTAATGACATTTACAAGTATTATAATTATTACTTTTCGGGGGAGTAGAACAGAAGAGAAAATAATCCGAACTTAACGGAAGCATTCACTTACCGAGTTAATAAATAGTTTCAAATCTTTGCACCCCGACGTAAATAACCTGGATAGATGAAAATAATCCAAGAATCGATTAATTTGTCCTTTGTAGTGCCGGAGTTTTCAATTACACATTGACTGCCCACTGCATGAAATCATGCTTCAATTGTTCCTTCAGATTAACATGCTCAAACTCTGCGTAGGGATATGATTTGCCTAGCGGAGGCTAATTGTGATTGAAATCCAATTCACTGCGTTAAAAAGATACGCTACATGAAATCATGCAGGGCATTTGCATGTCTCGTTGGCTTTAGACACACAATAAAGTGGAAAGGTGTATCACACTTTAACTATAACAACCTTCCAAGTGTCGGCTTTGAGATCTTATACCGTCCAACGTTCTATGTCATTTACTGCAGAAATTAATTAGTCGCTGAAGGAGTTAATATCATGCATTGCATGCAGACGATATTCTGCAGTTGTAAATACAATCAGCGGTAAGATATTACACTACATACAACCATAAGCATTTCCTGTTGTAATTTGTTAAACATGCGCTTAATCAAAATATGTTTCGAACATGTTTCTTAAATCGCAGTCTGAATGTTTCTGACGTTAGGGCGTTTGTAATTTCAGAATTATCGTTTTGGACTTAGTGCATCGTCTAAATTACGAAACTACAACGTTTCGGAAGCTGAATTCTGCTTCCGTCTTCAGGTAGAAAAGGAAAACAGAAAACAGAGGACAGTGAGCCTATCTTTTGTGTCTCCCAGTTCAGCTAGCCTCAGATCTGACCTGTACAAAATCCGGAAGAACAAGTTTACATATTACGAAATCAATGCAGTATTTTGTATGGCTCAGTCCCTATTTTTAGACAGTCGGTCAAGTATCATTCAGTACAGACGTGTCAAACAAACTGCAACTAAAACACTTAATGTGGGATACTGAATATTAGGTGAAGCTGATTGAGATGACCTAAATATTAAGTCGGGTTTCAGGTGACGTGTGAAGACGGCTGTCTGCTGGGATATATCACTGTGCAGTCTGGTGGAGATTAACCGAAAATAGACGCGTTTGTAAATACAGAGCATTATTTAACCATGGATTGGATACGTTGTCTTCTCCGTGTATGGACCACTTCTACCTATTCGCTTGTATTGATTCGAACATTCTTTTTCAATCCTCACTTGACCTTTGACGCCGACCTTGACAAAGACGTGAAACAACCTGTCACTTTTACGTGTAGCAATGATCTTCGTAACTGTATTGATCACTTTCAACCTCCACTTTCGACTTCACTGATTGTTTTTATTTCAATTCATCTCACTCTGACAATCTGTCGTATCGGCTCTGCATCTACTGGGTGGGCTCTGGAGGGCGACATTGTGTCCTGGCAGCCAAACGGCTGTCACCGCTGCATCAGCGGGTTGCATTTCGTCAAACACATTCATGTGGTCGACCAAAGATATCTGACTTGTGAGTGTAAGCTACGCAGAACATACAAAGGCGCATACTTTAGTCGATGTTATGTTGTGATAAAATTCCGAAACATGATATGATAATAGTACTTGGTGATTATAATGCGAAGCTTGGGAAAGAAGAAATTTATGTCAAACTATTTGGAAGGAATAGTCTACAATGTAGAAACCAATAATAATGGCCTAAAGGTAGCACAATTTGCAGCTGCAAATAATTTAATAACAAACGTCATGGTGGAAAAAATGTTTCTGCCCCTAACCTCCCCCTCCCCACCCGTCATGGTCATCAAAAAATTAATATCAAAAACTTCAACACAAAATAACAGTATGCAGAATAATACAGCTAATGATGTAAAATACAAGCGCAACTACTTTCCTAATTTACAGATTTACGTGCTTACGAACCCCAGTTGTCAATGCTAGTCAGTAAATACAAGTTTATAATACAGAAAATTCCAATTTAGATCATCGGTTTACAAGCAGATGACCAGAAGACTAAATATTACTCAAATTGCAATTTGTATGCATTTATCACAATTAGATATATGCTATAAATTATTATTATTGTTGTTGTTGTAAAAACTTAACGTCATCAGTATAACTCGCAGAATGGCGTTACTAGTTTCTCCCGATTTTCTTGACTCTAAAGCAAAAGGATCCACTGATAAAAAAACAAAATTAATTTGACGCGACAGCCATCAGAGCAGACAATCCGCACCAAGCTTCCTCAGAACCTGCAGAGTCCTTCAGAAAAAGACACGCAGATGAAAATAGATTAAGTAGGATTTGAGGTTCTCACGGCTGTGACTCCGAAGATGGCTGACTTCTGTGCTGTAACGCCGTGTAGTCTGGTAGAAGATTACTACCGTTTCAGAGGGATTTATTGACTCCATCATCAGGGCGATTCATCGTCCTGATGATGGTAAATTATCAGACTACACGGCGCTGCAACCCAGAAGGCAGACATTTATTTATAGACTGTCATGATATCTCTAATATTCGTTAATTCACTTCTAGCAATGAACGTACAGAATCTTGAAGGTTTACTTGATTTGAAGGTCCAAACCTTATTACCGAGGACACACAGACAAGAAACTTTCCTAAGAATTTTGTGATCAATCAGCCGATGAAACAAACTGTCAGACGTATAAAAGGGTTTTCCTTGAGTTCCACGGGAGGAGGTTAGGGCGCTAAAACCTAGACAATTCTTCGTGAAAAGAGCAGTGAGAGGCCCTTGATGCAACTACTGCCCCCTTTCGGCTTATGTTTACACAGTCCCACTATTGAACTCGATTCACTGTTCAACTTGAAGTGAGAGGCACGCAGAGAATCTCTCATGTAACTTACAGAGTGTATGGCCTTCTTGTACTTCTGCAAGGTCGTTACAAAACAAGTCTAGGGATTTTAGATCGAGGAAACAGTTTGGTAAGATTATTTAAATATTCTTGAAGGATAATTATTTAATACGGCCTGCATTAAAAGGAACCAAACTCCAGGGGACAGCCACTTTTTTATGGATCACAGAAATTCATTACAATGATGTTCAAAGATTTCAAGACGGCTAAGATGTCGATGTTGTTCTGGGTTGTAACGCCGTGTGGCCTTGTACGTTGATACCAACGTTTCTGATTAACACATTGTCTCCATGTATGATTTGAGGTTTTCACAGCGGTGAGTATGAATACCAACGTCACACTGCCTCCGTCATCAGGGCGATGAATCTTCATACTAAGAATCGCCCTGATGACGGAGGCAGTATGACCTCTGAAACGTTGGTAAACATCGACCAGACTTCACAGCGCAACAACCCAGAAGACAGATATCTTCATACTAAGAATCGCCCTGATGACGGAGGCAGTATGACCTCTGAAACGTTGGTAAACATCGACCAGACTTCACAGCGCAACAACCCAGAAGACAGAAATCTTCATCCTCTCATCTTTACAGTGTCCACAAGAGCTGGCAGCCTGTTCCTCTCAGAAGTCTGCAGTCATGAATTTAGTCCCTACTTCACTCCCAACGTAAATTAATGTCAATGTCATTCTTCCATCTATGTCTACGTCTCCAAAATGGTATTTTCCAGCCAGGTTTTCCGACGGAATTTTTGTGTAAATTTCTTCTCTCCACCATGGCTGTCACATCGTCCATCCCAACTTCTTTTATTTGATCATGATAATATTTGACGAAGAGTACAAATTATGAATATGATATTCCCGCTATATCAGAAGTCATCAAACTGCATGATTCAAGGTCACAGCAAGATCGTACAACGTTTCAACACGAACAGGGGAACTCGAGCGAGTGAAGACAGCTCAAAACACGCACCGTGGCAGAAGTAGGAACGCTGTACTGTTGACTCAGAACCACGCGGGTATGTAGATGTGGGAAGGGGAGTTGGCCAACTACATTCGTGGCCTTGAAGCACGCAATTCGATGACGGCTACAGCAGCACATTCTTTATTCTGAAAATGTGTCGATGTAAACCATATAAAGGCCGTCCCTTCCTTCTGGCTAGAAGATCAGAAGCAGAGAGCAACAGTAGCTTGTGTCACACAATACATTGATTTCTAAGCCATTTAAATTCCTGGTCCAGTTGTCCTCGGAAGCTTCCAGACGCAGCTTCCAAGATCTAAGTGTCCCTGTTACACTGATTTAAAACCAACACAATGTCATCCAAACTCCAAATAAGCCTTAGCTGAGCTGTTTTTCATTACTTTTGTAAACAAAGATAGTTAAAGACGGAAATGGATGAAACACATGATTCATATGACTGTCGCAGTTCTGCAAACGTACTACGTGTATTGATGATGACTTTATTCTGGGTTGTTGCGCCCCGATAATGGAGGCAGCAAGGACCTTAAAAACGTCGGTAAACTTCTACCAGACTACACAGTGTTCTACAACCCAGAAGACAACCATCTTCAGACTCATCGCCGTGAAAACCTCAAATCTTACAGCATGTCTTGTCTGGGCGGAGAAATGACTCGACCTTGAAATAGAAGTACCCATACCAATCTGCGCAGGAGCACAACCGTCCTAATATTATGGAATAAGCATCAGCTGACTCTCAAGTCTCCATTAGTTTTCTAACTTTTCGGTATTCTGTATTTCATAGTTTTTTATAACTTAGTACTTTACCTGGGTCACTGGTAACACACCCATGGTATGAAATATCTTACAGACTGTGCCAAAAGTGGGGACACTTTTAGTAAGGGAAAATGTTCTCAGGACAGTATTCAGCATAAAGTCTTGACTTCAAGGTCGAGTCAGTTCCCCGCTCAGACAGACGGTGATTGGACAAGCCAAGCAGATCGAATAAAGAAATAAAGAAAGAAATATTGCATATGAGGTTGCGGAATGGATTAATCGATCTCTCCGTAGGGCCAAAGAGGATCTTCTCAACACGGTAATACGCCTTTGGGTTCAAGAAAAGACGGGAATATTTTGACTAAAGATTATCAGTTGTTAAAGAATGACTGCTTCAGAGACTTTGCTGGATTGAAAAATATTATAACACCTTGTACCCTTCTTATATCAAACGATGAAATAAACACTAAAATAGACACTAATCTTATCAGACTCTTCAAAATTACGTACTTTTCAGTAACTATATAAGGAAATAATTATCTGGTTTTAAACCCGAAAAAGAAAGATACGTATTTTCGGCCCCCGTATAAAAACTGTTCATCGCATTTAGAATCTTATGTGAAGGACATCGGGCAGACGCGAATGACTTCCATTCCTCTCCGTATAGTTTCAAGATCAGCCTCGCTCACTTAGGATACATGTGTGAACTGATGTTGGAATTAAAAAGTGGAAGGTAAACTTAATCCTGTGCTTTAAAATCGCACCGGGATTGGCGGTAAAGTACCAGTCATTCTTAACCACGGCACCATATGAAGGTGCGGTCACCTTATCCTGAGGGAAGGGCCACTTGTACCCGATGGATAGAAGACTCAAGGCCGGTGTGAACGCAGTGACAAATGGATCAAGGCAGGAAGTGCATGCACGGCATATCATTTATGGCGCGTTTGCAAAAAAATTGGTAGCCTGTATAAACTTTATAAATGGTCGGGAAATTTTCCTGCTAGATTTCCTACTCAGGCACGTACGATGCGAAGAAAACGCAAGTAGGTTACTGTTATCCGATTTTAGTCAAAACTGTAAATGACGGAAATTTTTTCCAAAACTTAAATTTCGTGAACATCCGGTGAGCATTTCTCGAGTTGTTACAAGCGCACAGGCGAGCAAAACTATTTTAATATCCGCTTTTGCACATTACGAACGCATCTAAAGGGTCTTGCCGTCAATATGCCTACCTCGGGCACCTAGTGTACAACACTAAAATGTGAATATTGTGTGTTACCGAGTCCGGAGCAAAGTCGTTGTTATTGTACCAGTTATGAAGCCAGTTTGCCAGCGAAATTTTATTTTTTATAGGCAGCATTGATAGCTCCGCCTTACCCGTGTTAGGCCTACTGGAGAGTCGGAATGTTTTATGGGCGGGTTGATCGACACGTGTTGCGTGTTATGCTTCTGGGTCGGACAACCAGCTTTAGAGACGTCATACCCTTTACGGGTAAGCGCACTGTAATGACTTCATGTCAATTTCTGAGACTTCAGGTTCCCAAAAAAGTGTAATTTTCGTTTGAGGTCTTCTGGTTTGCGACGCATTCTGAACTTGTAGATGGCTATAAACGTTTCGGAGGAAAATTATCTTCCATCATCAGGGTAAATTCTACCATGAAGATGGAACAGATGTTCGTAACACATTAGTAGCAACCTACAAGAGTATACTAAGCCGTAACCAAGATGAAAGTCCATTAACTTTAAATTATTATAGTTTTTAATCCTATAGAATTAACTTCTTTCAGAGTTCAGTCTAATACCGGGTCACATATGAATCCCAGAGATAGGATTGATGCTATGACAAAGGCCTTTTTCACTTTTCAGACTACTGAATATCAGACAAATTACTACTGAAACCGAGGGTGGCTGCTCAGCGGAAAAAAATAAAATTCCACAACTTCATTCACTGTAAGTCCCAAATGTCCTGACATGGGAACTAACCTGGGCCAGTGTTGAGGAGGTAGCTTCTGAGCCATGGCTTTATCTCGGTTAAAGCAAATTTACCGAAATCGCACCGTTTTGTAACATTTTTAAGGTACCAGCATGTATTAAGGCGTACCTAAGGAAAAGTGTACATATCTACGAGAATAATAAATTAGAAAAAATGTTTCAATGAAAAATGGTGTGGCCATATGTGTGAAATGCTTCGTCGTTACTAAATTTAGTTCGCATTTGTCAGCTTCACTTTTTGTCAGCACAATGACAAATCATCTGAAGCTGGGTGCAGGGACATCCCGAAACGTCGTATACATGAAAAATAAACAACGGACAATATCCAGCACAATGTTATTGCATTGAAATTGTAATTAATACCTTGAATTTAAATATAGTAACTAAAGGAAATTTATATTAAGTAAACTATAGGGCATCTAGACTAACATTTCTGTTTATTGCACTTAATTCAATCGAATAAAAGTCAAATAAAGTGTGAACTACTTTATTATTTTTCCAAAACTGTCATTTCTGGTTTATGACATGCTCTTACTCACATATAAAGTGCAACATTTTTAAGAAATTGTCTTTGGTATCACAGCTGAAATTATACTTTTTATAGTTCCTTACCTGCCATCTCCAAGCATATAGTTTCAAGCTACAGTCAAATTCTCTCAAATCTCGTCTATTTTGTGAAACATCTTGTCCATTAGTCATTTATGACGACAACAACAACAGCGATGATGATGATAACGGTAAATCACAGATATAAAAATCTAATTTACAAAGTACTCAGCTAGACGTTCGTAGAATGAAGACGATAATCATAACAATATAAGGAGATTTCGAAACAGTTGCATGCGACTGTCCGTGACATTGCTGATACACGTCCATATCGATTTCATATTTTCAGGTGAAGAAGAATGTTCGCACATAAACCCTGGCACATTACACTGCACTTCAAGACTATTCCGATGGGTTATGTAATATGACACTAACAGAAGCACAAAGCATCATTTAATTTCAAAAATTCAACTTTTTAATTTTCGTACATTGTAACATATTTGCCAGATTGGGTATTTACCTAAAGAAACTTACTCATCGTAAGGGGAATTAAACCTCAAAAACATACAACCAGGGAAGACCATTTTGCAGCCATAGTGAAGATAACGTTTCTAAAGAATGGACCCGTAAAAAAGCTAGGGACATTCGACAAGAGATGAAACTGGAGTCTGCAAATTTATCAAGGAACACCGTTCACTGGTGACATTACAGAATGAATTTTTATTCCTAAATTTAACATATTTTACTTTTAACATACACAAAGTTGTAATAGAACTGCATACGTCCTGATGTAGTAATAAACAAACCTTAGAGCAGCAACTGAATTATTTTGAGCTTGTAATACATTATAATTATAAACTGTAAGAAGTAAATCATAAAACAGTACGTGAGATTTTAAATACTCATCAACCCTGATGATGGAAGCAGCAAGTACTTCTGAAACGTCGGTAAACTTCTACCAGATTACACGGCTGAACATCGCAGGAAACAGTTATCTCCATAGGATAGTAGGTTTAGAAATATTATTAAAATGTATTGTATAATTAAGTGCATTTTATGGCGATAAGACATAAAGTGGCTTTTCAAAGCTTCGTCACAAACGGTATATACATTCACCATAAGCCAGACATTAATCTGAAGTTGCTGTTTATTATGTTGAGCTAGTACTCACGTTTTGTGAAATTTATCTTGTATCCTCCCTTTCTGAGCTGTGCGCCTCTGAGATTACTCCACGTCTTCAATTATTACTCGCCTTAATAACATATTTCACGTATTGAACTTTTATTCAACTGTCTCCGTTAAATACCTACCCGGACGGAACTACCAAAAATAAATCTGAGACTACTATACTTCATAAATTATTCAAACTGTTACAGCAACAATGTCAGAACTTGGACGACTTCAAAGCGCAAGACAATGTTTCCATGCCAGAAGACGTGCGAGTGTGTGTATCGATGTGTACGCTCGAGTATACGAGATTTCTGCCAGTAAAAACTACAGCTACCGTCGCTCTGATGGTGGTTGTTCCCCCTTCCCTGCCACTATAACTCCTCGTAACGCAGGGGAGTACTAGGGGCGCAAGTCCGTCCCCTGGCCCACCGCGGGGAGCTACCACCCCCGATCTTCATCCCCTCCGCCCCACAAACCGCTCGCCGAGCCCAGTCTGATAAAACTGCTTATCCGGACCAACCCCCTTCATAATGTGATGGCATTATTGTGTCATTCTGTTTGTGTTTTCACTTAC
>NW_019059610.1:1128917-1140627 GCF_000696155.1 Zootermopsis nevadensis
TTGCTTTAGCATTTCATAGGTTTCCGTAGCCATTTTGGCGAGTCTGGCAAAATTTGATGACCACGCCATTCCGAAATCGCAGGAGGGTCGGTGTAATGCACTACCAAAACGCCAGTAACTAAGAAACAAATGCTAATTCGATGATGCCGGCTGGCACACTGATTTACTATGAATGTAGGCCGCACCCCTAGCGGCAGAAGCTCGTACTACATCCGGTTCGCCCTCTATTGACACAGTCTGGAAACTTTCCGATCGCACCTCGTAGGTTATACGTTTCAGTTGAAAAATTGTAGCTTCAACACCAACAGATTAACCTTTACTTGGTTAATGCTATAACAGCGTCTGAAATCAGTTTTAAAGCTTCCAGATTTTAATCACTGTGTTTTCGTAAAACTTTCTGTCTTATTATTATTATTTTTAAACGTGATATTACGTAACCTGTTCGATGAATGAAGACGCAACTTGGGCTTTGAGAGATTTAAGGTTCTAACGGTGGTAAAGATGTCGAAATTTGTCTGCTGGGATGTGACACCATTATAGATCTATTACTAGCTACCTACAGTACGTAGACTTTGGTTAATATCACTAGTGGCTGTTTCCCCAAACCCTCAATTTCCCATAAGACCTTGGTATAGCCAAATAATATTTTGTGTTTGCCGTAATTTTCAGTAACGCAACACCCGCGATTGGCGGGGATTCTTGAAGGAATTACGTAAAATTTTCTCGGGAGACATCCCGCCACATGAATGTTTTACATCCCTTTCACGTTCTCCTCGCTCTGTCCACCACCACATGTTGCGCTGTCATTAATTTCATTGATTTCGTGAAGCACTAATTGCTTGTAATCATCATCAGAACTTTCTTCAACTTAATCCACAAATATCCCCGTAAAACGAAAACATTAATTGTTCCACTTTTGGAAGTTCCACCCGATCATGACTTTGATGGCTTCCAGCTCCTTCCTCTGGCCAAAGTGATCAACGAATTAGGTTAATTGCTGTCGTCATAGCTAAGTGCAAACCGCATTTCTACGAAGGTCTTCAGTTTCGCGGTTACCGAACGCCAGGTCTAGTCGACACGAACGGAGAATGCAGGCAATGCCAATAAGACATAAATACCACAACAAAATTCCTGATACGTGCAGACTACATGCACTAACCGACTCCTCATTTCAGCCTTGGACTCAAATGTTATGCTTCAGTTTAAATGTCGTGATTGACTGATTGATTAATTTGATTGTAGTCGAGATTTGCAGATTTCTGGTTGAGTCCTAGTACTGAGACTTAAATTTAAATGATTCTACTGCAAAAATTAACACTTTAAAGCCTAGCGTAAACTTTACGTACCACCTGCTTTATCAATAAAACTTTCTGCGCAGAATTAATCAATCCAGCTATGTAATAAATACTGTTGCGGTTTCTTTGAGGTACAACTTCTTATCTTTTACAACACTATTTAGGTAAGCTTCACCTTCAAAGGGATAACCCGACATTCATTGCCTACAGAGAATTCTATGAATTTGCCGGATGCTGCAGACTGTACCAACGTGGGATGAGAAATGCCATCACATCAACATCTGCTTTTGATATGTCTTGAACACATATACACTGGGGCGCCTAACGTCCACCGCAGAAAATAATACTATTTTTGTTGTGGAAATATTTTATTGCATTCCACTGAGAGATAGGCACAGTAAAACATGTACCTGACGGCATCAAGGCAATATTAAATGATGGCAATACTCCAATCCTCCTCAGATTGATAATATTACGCAGGATAAATGGAAAAATGGGTCTTACCGCCGTGATAATCTGAAATCCCGCGGAAAATGTTTGTTTTATTTAAAAGAATCCTACTGCGAATTTCTTGGACCATCTAGGAAAAGATAAAAATGGTTTTGTCCAGAAAGCAAGCAGAGAAAGCATTTAAACACTTATTTTAGTTCGACATTCTTCGCTTAACCCGAAATGGTTTACACTGCTTTGTGTAATAAGCCGAGATAACTCAATGAATGCATTAACGGTCTTTGACTGGACTATTAGGGTTAATTCGGGGCAATTTTTTACAAAATGTCTAACTTACTGAGAAACTGATATTAGCTCAGCTAGCCCAAAAATGTCCAGCCTTCTATGAAAGGCGACGGTTCATTACCAGTATTACACAAAAAAGCATATTTAATTTTTAACTTATACTAGAAAGATGTTAACAAGATTCTGCTATCAATCAATATCCTCGCAACATGAGGAAATTTCTTTCCCTCCCGTACTATTTTCGAAGAAGAAAGAGAGACTTTTGATATTTCAAGTTTCAAATATCACGTCCATCTATCTTTTATGTTTCTAGAGAAACCGAGTAAGTCCGAGGCCCTGTATAACATTTCATATAATATTGTGTTTTACAGCGAGGAGTTATGCCCCTGCCCAACCCCAAGACCGAGTACCACCCCTTGTCTGTTGTCGCTACTGCTTATTAAAATATTCGCAGACATCGTCATATCTGGAGGGCACGTCCTCCATCCGCAGACTGAGGTCATGCCCTGTCGCGGAATCCTTAATAGCCCATTGATGTGCAGATGCCAGAAGTGCAGAACAATGAATGATATACCTCTGAGAGTCACCAATGGCACGCGCATCATGGTTTTAGAAACAATGCTTTAGGTTCTATTGTACTGAAAGTACCATCCCCTGTGATAATTCACAATGGTGCCTGAACTTACAAGTTTGTGGGCTAAGCGTCATATATCGCGTTTCCAGTTCGCGTATTACCAGCACACTCACAAAAAATAATCTTTTGTTCAACACTGCGGTAAAAAAAATTGTGTGCTCAGGGAACCTGGCTTTTCTTTGTTCTAGTGTTTCATAAAGTTTAATGAGAAATGCCGCTTTGATATGACTGACATAAACCAAGAAAAATGTTTTCAAATAAAACGAGATGTGACGATATTGTGGCGGTTTTGAAAGAAGTTAGATTGATGGTGATCTCACACGCGTGATATTCATAAAATCAAAAATTAGATTAGCTCTGTTCCATTCACTGTGCCTTAAGCATCTGTAACTCATGCCTCGCACTAACATCTGTAAGATTCTTCAGAGAAATTTATCCAAATAAATGCCTTTGTTTTTAGTAAACAACAGAAGTCCCCGTGAACAATAACGTCGTGGCGGAGGAATATGAGATATGGCATTGAAGTTCCACGCACCAGACTGAAGTTAGCCGAAAGCTTCATTTTGCAGTCAGCTGAAGAGGAGGCTGAGTAAAATCCAGGTTGTGTCTAAATATGGCGACGAAAACAAAATACGCTGCCCTTGACCGCATTTCAGGGTCACAGTCACGTATGAATTGAGCTGTCCAACTCAGAACAGGCAGTAATCGACAATGTTTCATGGCCTGTTCATATCAGTATAGACGAGTGTTCTAAAGGTATATTTTCGAAATAAATACATTTTCTGAAAGCGTTTTTCAAGCCTAGTATTTTACATAATGAATTGTTGTTTAAGTTTGTTTATTGCTGATACCAAATGCTTAAAATATGCATAACTCCGCACTGGGCGTTTATTTTGGGCACTTCATGCAATGATAATTTGTGTAGACCATTGCGTACAAATGGCCTATAATTTAATTACTTGCTTGGCAGTCCCTATGATTGTATTACCTGTGACATTAACGGAAACTCTCGAACTGGATAGATCGATCGAATAAATTATACAGAAAAAGTCGACTGCGGTCTTTTGGGTTGTGACGATAACTAAATTTGCATGTTGTTACCGACGTTTCGGAGAAACAAATAGCCGCAATTTCAGGCGACACTTCCTTCCGAAAAGTTGGCAACTAACATTTTGACAGCCATAAGAAACTCAGATATAATACTGTTTTCAGTGAAATGCGATATACAGTTATTTAAGATTTTATGTGAAGATTTACCGCTGCAATTAACTAATACCGGCGACTGGGGGGAGGGAGAAAGAGGATTCTTTTCTGGCTGTGAAGGTTCGCAGGCAGTGATTGTTCGCCCTTCTGGTAAAGACAAGTTGAACAGAAGACAGTGGTGAATATACAATGGGTTTAATGAAAAATTGACTGCTTAGGTGATGATAAAAGAAACAAGCTGAGCAGGGCCTTGCTGCATACGACAGAATTTGTTGCATTTGGTCTGGATGTAGTACATATAGTTACCACTATTTTTAAAAGGGTTAAACTGCAGCACGCAGCTTAGATACAAGGACGTTCGTTCGTATATCTGCACACAGTACGGTCTCCTTTATGACTGTTTAAAATGTCAATAAAATAATTCATAATAAGTTGGGTTGTGTTTTCGGAACACAATGAAAAATACCGCTTCATAAGAAAAGTAAAATGGATCGGTGCCGACGTTAATATTATATGCACATCGTCCGTTAATTTATAGAAATTCTGTACTTCCTGAAGACAACAAATTATAAATCCCCTCAATATAAAATGTTTTCCATCGTCCTCTTAGTTCAGCTCTCTCTACGTCCAAACATTTTCATACGTGTCCAGTTTCATTAAAATTATGCTGAAATATACGTGGACATGTATGTTGTGTGTGACATTCTTCATATTCGTATATCGGTAGATCAAATATCTGCTTCCCCTTGGTTTATCGCTCTCGGAATGATGACAGTGACGTGTCATTAATAAGTAGAAAAAATACACATGTGAACTGAAAACAGTAACTCCGGGGACAGGAGACTGGACATGCAATACTATTGGCAGAGTTACAGACGCGTGTGCATTTAACACATATATCATTTGGTAGTATGACTCTAAATATTATTTCTCGCTGTTTTAATGCTACTTTTCCGCATTTAGTCACAAATAACAGTAAAGTTCCATCTGTCATCACAAAATAAATGGAATAGCGTATTGTTTCCACACGACCTCCGTTCTGGAATAGTTCGGATTTAAACACGTGACATGTCCGTTGTACAGAGTTTCATAAAAATCAGCAGACTCTTTCTAAGCGCTGATACGACACACATACACACACACACACACACACATACATCCACGGACATCACGCATCAGTCATTCGACAGTAGTGTAAACTAAGAGAACAGGCATGTTCTGGTTTCTAATTCAATCTCACTTTACTAACTTGATGTTCACCAAACTGGACACAGATACGCTCTCGTAATGTGAAGAATTGGATGGACCTGGCAGGCCACATCGTTCATGTGCAAGATATAAATAGATAAATAAAAAGCATAAAAGGCTTTTAAACACAACCAATGTTTGAAATCCATTTATTTTTAATATGCGACGGAGAATATAGAAAGATATCCAGTCCCTTTACGAGCGATCAAATAATTTTCGTTACCTCAGTTCATTTCAGTAAATAACTCTGATTTTCGGTAATAAGTCGCGTCGATAGCTGAGGGTTTTCTAACGTTTCGGAAAACTCTCCAATTATCATCTCATATTTTTGTGTTCCCAAGTGTTACTTTCTCCTTTCAGATTTCCAGACAGAAAGTATATACGCATTTCCCATCTCCCCCCAGCACGCTAAATGCTCCTCCAAATTATTCCACATTTATTTAATCACCGTAGTACTTATAACAAAATGGATATTTTCACTGATAGGGCAGAAGTACTTGACATTTAGGTGTGAGTGCCCGTCACGACCATGGAGAGGCTTAAGAGAAAACAGCCGATGTATAAACTTTAGCATCGTCATCTAGTCAGGAGGTGATAATAACATTTTACGTCCTGTCGTTAACGCGTTCACTACATGTAGAACGGCAGTTCGGTGGTCTTATCACTGACTTCCTGCTGTGACAAGGCCAACCATTATCTGCGGCTCTCCAAACATCTGAATTTGTCCTTTGACAGTCAAAGTCCTTCTCATTTTCTTTATAATAGCACTGCCCAAATTGTAATGGATTCATCACTGAATATAACTGCACCAATGCCATGGCACAAAACTGACTTATACGACATTGACTTTACAGTCGTATTAAAGTGATTGGTTATTATTAAATTGACAAATTTTTATTATTTGTATTTAAAAATTGCTAGCGGCAATCAGACTCGAACGTGGGGCATTTTAATATGTCGATCACGACCCCTTCTTCTACATTTTGCCAATTGCATTATCATCATCTCTTATTCGACGCTGTATAATATAAAATACTGAAGACGTCATTAAATAACCCATAAATAAATATTTAATTTCCGAAAACACTTTGTGGCTTACATGACGCATAACGGAAAAGGGAATAATCAACATCTCTTTACAGACATTCAAACCCTTGACCTTCATATTCACTCTATGAACTAAATCATATCAGTTGACTTATGGCCTGAGACAAAGCTGAAACCACCGCGGAAGAAAGCGCTCTCACAAATTCTAAATTGGCGAATGTTGAACTCCTAATTCGTCTTGTCAGTTTCGGACCGTCTCTTTAACACATCGCGGCAGAAAGATGAACTTACTTTTGGCTCAGCGGGTACGGTTCGCATGTAATATTTATGTTGGTGCTCAGGTGCTTCACTAATCTCTAGTACTCTAATTGAAATTGTTTGTAAACAATAATGCTCGTGCCTGACGCTCATAGTGAACGCTGCGTTTGATCCCTAGCTCGTGACTTCACGTTGCTGGGTGGCTTTAAGTAATGGTACTGCTCCTTGAGGGTATGCAACAGCAGCATCAAGCCAAGGACAAGAAGTAAATGTCCTACATTCTCATATCACTTTTCTTAATACAAACATTTGTTAGAATTATCCCTAATTTTATATTATTATTCTTCTCCAATACAAGGATTAGGCTGATGACTTGTTCGACCCCCTAATTTTATATTAACTAAATTCTATAAAGCTGAATCCTTATTTATATATAACAGAAGCGCAGTTTGTCAAATAATTTCCGCATTTTATAAAATCCGTGTTTACAATATCTCGCCACATGATTCTAGTCCACGCGCTATATGTTTAGAATTCATTTTAATATTATTCACACGTCTATGTCAGTCATACGCCTGATGGGAAATGTGCGTGTTGAGGAACTTGTTCCTGAGATGAGTTTTTGGGTGCTCAAAGATGTTTTCTGGTTTGGTAACATAATCTGGAAAACGTCAGTGTTTTTAAATGGCCGTCAAGTTCAGAAATTGCTGCCGGGAGTCCTTATCGATTTTAAATTGTCGATTTTATTCAAAACTGTTAATTTTAGAAATAGTGTTGAAGCTACAAATGTTGTACATTCTGAATAATTTGATTTCTCATGTTTCTTACATTAAAGCCAGCCATTTTCGAGAAAAATACCGCATAATGTAAACAAGCAGCTGACAACGCTAAATTTCTGTACGTGATTCTCATCTCTTCCAATCGTCCTGTTAAAGAAAATAAATTATGGAACTCCTCGTACTCAGTTTTATCTAGACCCTCGTTGCATTGGCCCACATACATTCAACACTCTGTTCTCAAATACTTTCAGTCTCCGTTATATCTCAATATTCTGAACCAAGTTCCTCTGTTAACAATAGTTTGGTCACGTGGTAATGAACAGAAAGTCTGAAAGTGACGCTGAGAGTGAGGGATGCAGAATCGCAATGCAGGCTTTGTAATGTGTGCGCAGACTGGAGATCAGGAGCCAGTGAACTCACAAGGGAATCCGGTCGATTGAAATCCCCCAGATTCGGCTCCGGTTTTGCAGTATAGCTTGGACCGCGCTCTTACCGCCGGAACAAAATATTAAGTGTCGACACTCCAACTGTTTCTTTGTAATACACTTCCTTCACATTAGGAGCACGTGGCCTTATTTTTTCCCGTAATATTTCAGTTGGTAGCATTGTGGGCGGATGGAGTTCGATTTCCAGTAAGGTGATTTTTTTTAATGGTTTTGAAAGTCGCAGAATTTAATTTATTTTTAACTATGTATTTATTTGTTTTCTTTCTTCCTTTGTTTACATTCGAGAAAGGAGGGGTGTTTTGAGATTATTGAAACTGTAAGGTTTATAAACAAGTTAGGGATTCTGATTGTTTCTTTAAATGTCGTATTGTCCTTACAGCTAATATGTTTTGTCACGTGTCTCTGGTTTTGTATTTCTTTAGATACTGTGTTTATTTAATCCTTCACGCTGAGAAACCAACTTCACTGTTATCGTTCTGGAGTGTGAATAAAGAAGAAAACAAATGTGGAGTTAACAAATCAATGAAATAATACTGCCTATAAATAGGTTAAAGACGTGGTAATAAATATTTCACTTCACTGAGAATGGAATCCTGGCCGCCCGAAACGTAGGCAAACACGCTACAAACTTAAATATCGCACAAAACCTAAATTCTCTAACGAGATTTATAAAACATTAGTGAAAAAAGTAGAAAAAAATGATATATTAAAAAGAAACTGTAGGGCCCACAACTAATATTTTGGCCAGGAAGTCAGAGAAGGGTCAATTTCTACGCTGCATGTAAACCCAGAACAGAATAGAAGGTTTTCAGTCCACCGGGCTCCCTTGTTAGTGCACCCAAGGGACGAGTTACCAGAACCGCCAACGCTGTGGGACTAAAATCATGGCCGGAGGTTGTTTACACATGTCCTGAAAGTTAGCAGCATTAGCTTTTTTCATTTCCACGAGGAGAAAGAAACTGAGTTAATCAAATGTCAGAACAAGTGAGCAGTACGTCACAAGGATATTAAACTGCAGACAGAAGAGAAAGTTACGAATAATACTTCTGGAAAATTTATTTATATGTGTTCTTCTACTGAATAAAAGCTAAGAAAATCATAACTCTCGGCGACAGGTGAATAATGAAAGCTGTAACTACATTTAGTCTGTCTATCACTGAAACGTCGCCAGCGAGTGGTTACTACTCCTAATTCGGGAGGTCCCTAGTTCAAATTCTGCTCTCAAAACCAACTGTCCTGACATATTTTTGAGCTTTCCTCAGCCAAATTTGGACAATACCACTTCCTTCAATAGAATTCTCTCACGGGAGCCAAAGTGTTCAAGCGCCAACACAGCAAAAATACACCAGTGCTTTGAAGAAGGCGGTCTTATATCAATTTTCAATTATTTCGGGTTCAATTATTTAGTGCGGGATTGTGTGAAGAGTGCCCATTTACATGTTTGTCCATTCCTGTTTGTCAAACAACACGTTAACCGTAATCGATTCACAAATTCAAATAACGGACCATGTTTGAACTTCGGATTAATTCTGTTCTTGTTGGAAGCATTCGGTGCTTTCCAATTGAACATTATTTTAGTAGGATTTGAGGTTTTCACGATGGCTGTCTTCTGGGTTGTTGGGCCGCGTAGTCTGGTAGAGGTTTACCCAAGTTTCAGAGGTTCTTGCTGCTTCCATCATCAGGGCGATGAGAACATCACTTTCTTGGTGACACTGAAGCATCAGGTCCGTAGAGTGTTGGAGGATAAAAATAGAAGAAATTTCTCTTGTTTCTACGGTTTCCCCATGCCTTGTTCGCCGACGGCAGAAAAAAAATCCACGAGGTTATGTCTATTGCTTACGCTTGAAGTACAACCACGATAAAAAAATAATTCGTGCTATAATAGAAGCAAAATATCTGCAAGCCTGAGCAACATCACAATAAGATGGAAAGGGAAGATGGAAGTGGTAGTAATATGCCTTCTGCGCTATCGATTCCCCTCCCAACCCGTACCTCGTCTGGCTCGCCGCCAAAATGTGTTTTTATAACGACCAACGAAGCTCGGATATATTTTGCGGCAAGCATAGTAAACAACCACAGAGAAAGATTAGCTCGTACTGTTAGGACAGACCTCTCCGTTTATACCCTGTCTCCCTATAAGTCCCCCATATATATATATATATATATATATCATACTTCCATTCACACCAAGGTCTCCCAAATAGTCTCCTTCCTCCAGTCTTTCCTTATAAACCTTCAAACATTTGTCTCCCATACCATCCTTCCTGATTTCATAACCCCAGTAAATATCTGTCAATTAAAGGTCTTCAGCCCAGAAGATGGAACAAAATTTGTTTCACCGAAAACGTTGGAATCACGTGACGTTATAACCAAGACAACCTACTTCGATTACTTATACAAGTCACATCCTTCAGCTTCTATGGTTCATAATTATTATCTGTTCTGATTCAGTATTAGATAATTTTGGAACTGCAAATTTCTTAAATAATAAGTACGAAAGTCTGGGTGCTGGATTAGCATATCGCAAGGTCTCCATGAACAGATAAAGCGCAGAGAAACCCGACTCTAATCAATATCCATAGCAAGATTCGAACTCGTGATTTCACTAACACGAGTGGCCCACAACTGCACACGCATTCCGCATCACGATCTGAATATATCATACATACAATTAGAACAGATTACGTCACAGAAAACTGGGCATTACACTGTAGCCAGACAACACACCTATTTTAATGGGCGAAAAGTTTGTTACAAAAAGCAAATAAAACTGATTCTCTTTTCCACAGACTCTAACCGGTTATGAAATTTTAGGTTGTCATGGCAGTGAACGTTATTTTGAGGCGGCGACATGTTCCCTGGAAACGTTAGTATCAATCTGCAAGATACACGGCACCTCAGCCCAGAAGACTGCAATGTTGAAACACTTTCCTTAAACGAACGCCTGTAATCGAGTTACTGAACACACTGGTGGTTAAAATACTCTTCAGTCCTTCCTTTCATTTTATAAACTAATTAAAGAAGTTCCTTCTCGAAGTTTATGAAAGACATAAACAATGAAATCAAACTTTCTTCATGACTGTGCGTGTTCAATGTTACCATTATGCAATTTACTTCACACAAACCCTAAAATTCTGCATTTTTTGGCTCCGAAACTATGCAACGGATTTAGAAAAAATTTGGTACTGTGAGTCTACACTAAAACCTATCAGATGAAATCACTCTCATCAGTATCGGTCTATTATAAATTCTAACTTTATAACATTTTTCAGAAAATTATCAAACACGATAACCTAAAACAATAGAAACGTAGGCTACCGAACTTCGTAGTCAAATGGTTAACACTCCTGCCTCATATTTGGCAGTCCTCGCCTTCAAATCTAGACCCCGGTACCTGCTATCCTTACTGACATTTTTCTGGTTTTCCTCAGTCACTCCGGGTAAAAGCCAGGATAGTACCTTACACTGTCACATAAGGCCACCATCCTTATAGCCCATAATCTACCCACATCCCAATTTTACACATTTCAACAAGGCAGGTGGAGGCAGTATGTCCTTAGAAACGTCGGTAACCTCTACATGGCGTCAACCCAGATTACAAAATCCAAAGTCCAACTTGAAATCTCATAAAGGCTATGGGACATTTATTGCCCTTGTAACAGATCTGCGTGTGTATCAAGCGAACATCTACGACATTGGAATGTGCAAACTGAAGTACAGACTTCTATTCTGTGACCGAAGGCCTGTAAAATGGGGGGGGGGGATTAATCTATGTTCGAAGTGATAAAGTTAATAACATATGAAAGTTATTATATGTTACTGGGATGACACGGTTGTGATTTCAAAATGAAACCCGTCAGTCCCGAGTTGTTTTGCTGTCAGTTGTTCGTTGTTACGCGCAAACCAATATCGTCGGTTGTCTTCTTATGACATTCCCTTGGAGATACTCCAAAAGCATGCGTGTTACGACGCTTAGAAATCATTAATTATACCAGAATTAATTCTGTGGCAGAGCCGGTACACAAATAAAAATTATTTTCAGGAACAAATTAAGTGCGGTTTATA